>JADRCD010167569.1:0-27559 GCA_019843815.1 Montemys delectorum
CACACACACACACACACACACACACACACACACACACACAGAATGTAAACTTGGTATGTTTTTCTTTTTAGGACAGACCAGAGATTTGTTTTATGAAGGGTGCTTATGAGCAGGTGATTAAGTATTGTACTACATACAACAGCAAAGGGCAGACTTTGGCACTTACCCAGCAGCAGAGAGATTTGTATCAACAAGAGAAGGCACGGATGGGCTCAGCAGGACTCAGAGGTAAGGAAGGCTGTTTCAGCATAGTCCCTGTTCTGGGAACAAAGGTCTTCTTTTAATTGTAGCTGAATCCCTCCTTCACTTCTGAAGTGTCCAACTCTACTCCAGACATCAGAAACATTGCAATTTCTGAGGTGGTGTGTTTTATAATAGTTGGGGAGTTGGTCCTCAAATAATGGAAAGTCAAGAATACAGCAAAATCTGAACTCTTGAGTCTCTATAGATGTGCAGTGTTCTCTGTGTAGGACAGCGATTTTAAAGAACTTTGTCTTCTACAAATTTCTGTTAGATTTATTTTGTGTATATGCGTGGAGGTGGGGCATGGTAGATAAAACATGAAAGTCAATTTTCTACTTCTACTGTATGAGTTCCAGGAATGAAACTCAGTCAGGGTCTGTAGGAAGTACTTTTATGTGTTTGCTGAAGACTTGCTGAGATTTTATATGTGGTTGACACTGTAGCATTGTGAAGTGGACTAGTGTTGTTAGAGGAAATATTTGTTTCATAGAATTTATAAAATACTGTCATCTTTGTCTCATGTCTTTTTTTCACCTTCCCCTCCTTGTTATTAGTATAATGGGGGAATTAAATATTAAATATGAATTTGTATACATTAAAATATTAATTGATATGTGGTTAATGCTTTATCTTACAAAGTTTGTTTCTTAAAAATGCTTGTGGTCCTATATTTTGAAACTACAACATATTTTAGGGTTTTTTTTTCTTTTCTTTTTTTTTTTTTTTTTGATGATTATGATGACCTGTCTGACAAGAGGAAACTTAAATGAGGAAGATTTTATTTTGATGCATAGTTGAATGTACTAACCTTCATGAAGGTAGCAACCGATTCATTGTAAAAATCCCAATGTGTTAATTACATTTTGTTAATGTTTTGATCTTCGAATTAAAGACAATGCTTGGGGTTTTTGTAGTTCTAAGTTTTAATTTTAAATGTTATCCTGAGAAGTCTTGAAACCTCACCAGACTGACAAAGGAGTTCTTGGTGCAAAAAGGATTTTAAAAGAGTCACATAAACACCTCTTTCAGGTGTGGGTGTGGAGAAGGCATAGTGGTAGGAGTGACTTACGGTAGCAACAGGAGAGCGGCTGCTACTGTACATCTCAGGGCAGTAGACAGGCCAGGATGGTGAACTCTAAAGCTTAGGTTCTGTCCTGAAGTGACCCACTTCCTCCAGGTAGGTCCCATATCCTGGGGGTTCCACAACCTCTCAAAACAATATTACCAGCTGGGGACCAAGTATTCAAACACATGAGTGTATAGAAAATATCATGTTCAAACCATTATAACTGGTCCTTTATAGACATTGTGTATGTATTCTTGGTCTAAAGAATATCTTCAGTAGTCTTTATTAGTGTTAAAGAGTGCCTAAATGCAGATTAACAATCCCTGTATAGTGCCACCCCACCGTTGGGAGGACGCAGACATCTCCCTTACTCAGGCTATGCTAGTATGCAGATCGATACTCTTCATCTCCTTTTATTGCCGTCTGCCTTTCCCCTAGCATCAGGGATTGCCAGGTAGCTCTTCTCCTTCAGAGTGAGCGCCTGTGTGGGTATATCTACACATTTAACAGAAGGTTTGCCTTAAGTTTTGGTCTTTCAATCCTCCATGCATGAATTCTGCTTGAATAAGAATAAGTACTACTTTGGTCTCTCTTGGGACTTCGAAGGCTCCCTTTGAGACACTCAAGTGTAGTGTGCTTTTGTAGGTACTTGTTAGTGTTTGGTTGCTATAAGTATATCCTTTTGATTTACAATGGTAGTGACCATCGTAAAGCTTACAGAATTCTGAGAGTAAGCTGAGTGATGTTTGAGAAATGTGCATGACTTTCTGTTTAATCTTGTTGCCCAGTGATGACAGGACATGATGAACATGATGATATGATAGTTATGAGCTCTTGAGAGCTAAAGTTTGAGAAGAAACACTTGTTAATGTTTGGAGGCAGTGAAAACAGACTTTGTTGGTATTAATGACCTTAAGACCGCTTTGTAGATGAACTTTTTCTTTCTAGTGTTTAGCATGTATGAAATTGTGTATATATAGTATGCTGTATACAAGTGATACAGCCTTTTCTGATGAAGATATATTAGAAATAACCTTCAAAGGGGCCTCTTTTCTTAAATTTGAGTTTTAAGGTTTGACAAACCCACATTTCCCCCTAAAAAATGAAGTGTATTTTCTAAAGAGCTTGTTGTTCTTTGGATCGTAGCTGCATGTGATTGCTATGAAAAAATGTTTTAATTCTTTCTCATTTGTCTTCTCTGATTAACAGTTCTTTTGGTTTTATTCCTTTTAATTTTTAATAGCCTAAAAGCAACTTTATATACAGAACCATTGAACTGCAATCTGTTGGTATTTTTGAATTGCAAATAATATGCTGCAACTACAAATGATATTATAATCTTATGTGATTTATTATCAGCTAAGTTTAAGGCTTTCACAACCAGTATTTTGCAGTTTTGATTTTATTATTTTCCAAGTTCTTGCCTTGGCGTCTGGTCCGGAACTGGGGCAGCTGACCTTCCTTGGCCTGGTGGGAATCATTGACCCTCCTAGAACTGGTGTGAAAGAAGCTGTCACAACCCTCATTGCCTCAGGAGTCTCCATCAAAATGATCACTGGAGACTCTCAGGAGACTGCAATTGCAATCGGTATAACTGTGCTGTTACATTTTGCTTTCAATAAGTTTTCAGAAAACATCACTTAGTTTTGTAAACATTGGCTAGGAAATAGTTAATATGCAATTAAAATTATAAAACAACAACTTATTTTTGCTCAAACTTATAAAAGATTATTGGCAAACTAAATTTTAGTTAAAAAGAATATTGAAAACAGATGATTAACTCATGAAATCACTGTGTATTTATTCACAGAAGGGTAGTTGACCTTTTCAGCTTTATTGTCCACTCGTTGACAGTTATAAACACTAGCTGAGGGATGTAAAAGGAAAGCCGAATTGAGGTTTTCCTTTTCAGTTTAACTTTCGAAGTAGACTTGAACATAAATACTGAGAGGATAGCTTGTTCTATATGTCTTGTTTCCCGTCGGAGATGTGCTTGTGGTTTGAAAGTTAGTTACAGTTACCTTCAGGAATGTAAGGTGGAGAGAAGTCCTAATTTATTGACATCTGGAAAGTATAAACTTCACACTCACCAAGCTCTGTTAATTCTGATTTTATTAATTTGTGATGGGTCTGAACTAAAGGTTTCACACGTTATCTTAAGAAGGGTCACAGATGTGTTGGAAGGGTGACTTTTTGACGTGTCCTTTGATCTAAATGGAACTACATGATTTCGTGCAGCTAAGTGTGCCATCAGCTTTTCTGGCTTTAGTTACTCTGCTTACAGTACATTCTGATTGTCATTAGGATTGAGCTGCTGAGCAGCAATGGATTAGTCTAGTTTTAACTTTTAGGGTGTTCTGGCTTAGGGACAATTCTGTATTCTTAAATTTAAACAAAAACCAAATACTCAAAACAGAAAATTTCAGGCCCCACTATGAATTTCAGCCAGTTTTTTTTAACCAGTTGTTTTCTCTTGTGATTCCTAGACATAATTTCACATGTAAAAAGAAGTAAATGAGATCATAGGAAATGAGCATAGCTTTCCTAACTTTTCAAGCAAAGAAATGTATGTTTTTTTGTTTTTTGTCTCCTTTTACTTTAGCTAGTCGTCTGGGATTGTATTCTAAAACTTCCCAATCCGTGTCTGGAGAAGAAGTAGATACAATGGAGGTCCAGCACCTTTCACAGATAGTGCCAAAGGTGAGTCTGCATGAGTAAACACCGAGAGCCGGATCCTAAGCACCAGCCGTTGTTCTCGTCCCCCAGAAACTGGCTACTTGCAAAGGAGACATGCTTACTAAACTTGCTGCTCCAGATTCTGAACTGGAGTTTCTGGGAAATAAACCATACTATTTTTTTATGATGCAGTCATTAGAAAAATACTGTAAAATCATAACCTCTATTCAGAACTACCTTTCTTGTGAGGAAAGTTCTGTGGTGAGTAGGACTTGTATGTGTAAGGTAGAAGGTGGACAGAGAACAGTTAGTTGATACTGCTTACACTTTAGTTCTGTTTTTAATTTTGCTTGAGTTTGTTTATACTTTTGAAGAAATTGAGGTGTTGTTTACAGACAGTAAAACATACTATTCTAGAGTGCAGCTCTGAGTTTGGACAGATTCAAGATATCTTACATTGTCACAAATAGGATACAGAATAGTTTCTTCGTGTCCCTCAGTTGTCTCACGACCTCTTGTATTCAGCTCCTCTCCTAGGTCCAGAGCTTGGCAGCAGTGATTAATTTTTTACTTCTATAGTTTCATCTCTTATTCATTCAGTTCTGTAAGAATAAGACCTTATAGCATGAGACTTTTGAATTTGATTCTTGATTCTTTGACATGTAGTGCTTTGGAGATGGCCCTTCACTGTGTTGCTGTGTCTAAGTTCTCTGCTCCCTCAGCCCTTAACTGCTGAGCACTGTTGGACTGACTGTAGGGCGCACTGTATCTCTTCAGTGTTTGCTGAGAGTGAATGAAACTGTGTGTGGACTCTGTTCTTTGTAAAAGTCCGTTTGTGTAAATACCTGAGTGGAATGGAAACTTAAGGGTTCTTTGGAAAGTTTGTTGTATTGAATGGTGTTTTGCTAAGGCAAATGTATAAAGGAATATTTCATTGAAGTAGACACAGGTGAAAGAGTAAGGCAGACTCAGTTCACTGAAGCAGACACAGGAGAGAGGATGTTCTGCTAGAGCAAGCGTGTGAAAGGACACATAATGAGGGATTCTTTGCTAACTACCCATGTATTGATCTGCCTTACGCTGCTTAGTTGAGCTGCATTTCTCGTGACTCCATAGAGAGAACCACACCAAAAAAAATTCTTGTGGTGTGCTGCAGTTTCTTAACCGCTTTTGTGGACGCAGGCTGGTAGGATGCATGTGCTGAGACAAGACCCATGGAAGATACCTGATGTTTGAAGGAAGTATAAATAGGCCCAGTGCGCTGTCACACGGAGGCTGAGCATAGCTTCCTACATTACTATAAGCTTCTTGGTCTCAAGTCTTCGCTGATCTTCATTTCCCTGAGAGAGGCAGAGCCGAGAACTTCTCCTGGCATTCCTGTTGGCCTTGGTCCCTCCTGCTGACTCGTGCTGAGGCCGAGGCCTGGCTGTCTCTGCTAGGTCATGCCTCCATTGCTTATTCATGTTTGCTATCCTGACTCTACCGAACTGGACTCCTGGTGTATCTGTGCAGTGTTTTCAAGTGGATCGAGCTGCTGCTTCTCACCTGTGATCTACACTGCTGATTTCCATACAAAACAGATGGAATAAAGCCCGTTTCTAAGCAGGTCCACTTTCCCTGTATCCTTTTTCCCACTACATCTGATAGGTGGTGGGTTAGAAGGGAGGCTAAAGTGTTTAAGAACCATCATTAAATATAGGGTTTAAAAGATTAAAAGTCACACCTGAGTAATTTCTGGGTCATATGGCCGATGATGTCTTAACTACATAAGACACTCCACACTGGATGACAGGGCATGTTCCTGCTGTTCTTTAGTGATGCCACCTGGAGTGGCCATCTCTCACTGCCTTCTCGTGGCATAGAGGAAGACTTGATTGGACTTTTCATTTGTCGTTCCCTCAAAAACCTCTAACAATGAATACCTTTTTCACGTACTTGTTTGCCATATCATGGTTCTTTTCAGCTTGTTTTTTTCTTCTTCCTGGTGTGGTTACAGAGGTATTTAAGTTGATAAAGTCTGGCTTACCAGTGTTTACTTTCATGGATCATGTTGTGATTTTATTTAAGAGATCAGTCTACTAGGATTACAGAGGACTTTTCTCTTACAAGTTTATAGTTTTAGGGCTTTTTATTTTAATCATTTTGAATTTTAATTCTTACATATATTGGAGAGGTGAGAATTTGTTTTGTTTTGTATAGTATTTTATTGCTCCAGTACCATCTGTTAAAAGGTTGCTTATTTGGAATTGAAATGCTTTTAAATCTTTGATTCTAACGCTTTTGTAGCAAATTACTTTTCAGAAAAAAAAAAAGACATTTCTGCTTAATATCACATAGTAACTTCTTTGAGGCCAGATTTTCTTACATGAAATAAGTTTTGCTGTCTGCATACACATCGTGGAGGTTTCATAGAGCCTGGTTGTCATGTACCCAAAGCACATAGGAAGCTGGATTCAAAGGAGTTGGGCAGCATTATTTCTTCCATTTTGTTAATATGTGTGTGTGTGTGTGTGTGTATGTGTGTGTGTGTGTGTGTGTGTGTGTGTGTGTGTGTGTGTGTCCTTCAACATAAGTACTTATCTGGCATTTATTTGTTAGCTGTTGTAGCTCTCTGTTGCCAGTAATAATAAATGTACTGCCTCTTTTATCTCAGTTTATACTTAAAAGCTGCTTTCTCAGAATACAGAATTTCTTTAAATTATAACATCTTAACAGCTTTTTATATATACATTATATATATGCATATATTATATGTATCTTTATAATATTTTTTCTGATTAGACAATTTTCTACAATAATGCTTAATGTACAGTAATGCTTATTGTAGAAAATTGAACAATAAGTTACAATTTATAATATTGGTAATCTAATCCAGACACTCAGAAGTTATGTTCCCACATAGCACAGTAACATGATAAATTAGCTCACTGTAATTTTACAGTATGTATTTAATAAAAACATAGTTTGTATTTTATATATTCACAACCATAAGAGTCAGTATATAACTTCTGCATTTCTGAAATCATAAATTACTACAAGAGAATATATACCTTTAATGGCTATACTATATTTTGTGTGGCTGTCTACTGTGCAGGAATGTATGTTTTGTATGTGTTTAAGTAACCATTTTCTTATGTTTTAGTGTATGTATTTTTACTGTGAATAATATTTTAGTCCTAACAGTAGCACATATTATACGTATCTTATTTGTAGTCACTTTCTAGAGGATGACTATTTAGCACAGCTTTGATCTTCAGAATAAGTGAGGAGATAACACCTGTTCCAGGTCTATTATTTCTAGGGTTTTGACAAACGAGTGTTCGCTTTGCCCACCATTAGTTTCATGTAGACCTGTCCTGTTGCTTTAGGATGCCCTTGCTGTTTCACTAATTTGTTCTTTGCTTTAAGAATGTAATGGGGCTGAAATTATATCATAAGTAGCCTTTCCAGGCTCTTTTGACTAAGCAATATGCATTTATTATTCCACCATGTCCTTTCCTGGGTTGATAGCTTGCTCACTGTGACTCGTACTTGAATGTATGACTGACACTTTCGAAGGGCATCTTGGTTACTTCCATGTCTCAGAGCGATTGAGAGTGGGATGACATTGGTACTGGAGCCTATGGCTATAACTTAAAAGTGTATTATCTGATATATAGGTCTGGACATATTCTAGTGCTTTAAGAAAAAGTGTGTGTGGTGATATGTACCACATGTAAAAGACCAAATAATCATTGCCAATTTGGTTTGTGATGGATCTGCTTGGTCTAAAAGTGGCTGCTGCTATTTCTGAGATGAAATTAGAAGCTTTGAAATGTTAGCCTTATAATAAGTAATAGATATATCTATTGCATGTTAGTAAATATGCTAGTGTATAAAGGAGTACATCGTCAGTCAGACAGTAGCAGGGCTTTAGTTTTGGTGACCTAGAATAGTTACAGACAAGTGTAGGCAGAGCATTAGTCCTCACCATCAGGTTTTACGGAATATGCTGTATATCCTATGGCCTTGCCAAGTACTTAGGTTGACATTTCAGTACAGGACATGCTTCTTGATTAATTTCTGAATACTTAAGTTTCTATATATTCAGGTACAAGTATGTTTTGAATATAGATGTAGCTTAGTTTTTTTAAAGATACATTTAAATGTTAAAGGAAGCTCACCAGGCATGACTACTCAGACACCATTTATAGCCAGTTAAAAGACTAGTCCAGCCAGCTAGGACTATACTCAGACATTTGTGACCTAAGTGTAGCATCAAGTGTTTAGGGCAAGGCGATTTTAAAGGCAAAAACTATGTTCTGGCATCTTGCTTGGCAGCTGCGGGGGAAGGTTTTGCAAAAACAGGCAGTTCAATAGAAGCTAAGGTGATTTGGCTGGGGCATCTTGACCTTGAGATCCTAGAATAGAGTTGGTTAATTTTCCATGAAATTCTTCCATCAAGGGACCACATCTTAGTGAAACCCAAAATGGCCTTAGCCAGAATACAAGATGGAGAAACCTATGCACTATCTGAATAGAAGTTGAACTTTACTTTTAATTGAAGAATAGTCTCCAAATATGTGTCATGTGATTCCTGGGCCCATCCGACATTGGGCATAATCAGTAATGAATGCTGGAGTTCAGCTGAATCTTTTCAGACTTTACAAACAGGAAGCAGGAGTAGTGTGTGTGACAGCACTGAGGTTCTCTCAGTTGTTTGATTTTTGACGTACATCTCAGAAGCACTGAAGGTGCAGGGAACCTTTGCCGTCGTAGATAGCATGATCCAGAGGAGAACTGAGATGGAAGGCATGGAATGTGAGTTCTCACTTTTGCTTAAATGTCAGGAAAAATGTGATCAAGGAGAGGGAAGCGCTTTAAGAATTTCTGGGGTGGTAAACTCAAGCAGGTGAGTAAGAGGATTATCAGTTTGTCTACAGTAAAATATTAGGGTTGGTTCTGAACACAGATGGGTGGCAGGGATTGGAGTGTTTTCTTAGGAGTAGGAAATAAAGTTGTCTTCTGAGAGCAAGACTGTAAGAAGGGTTGGACTGGAGGAGTGAGGAGAGAAATCTAACATGAAATAATCCTCCAGGACTTCAGAGAAGTGTGCTGTGTGGGTGTAAGAAACACAACAGCTTCTAGGTGCTGAGAAGATTGACCATGATGCCAAAATTCAGAGGTTTGGGAAATGAGACGTTGGAAGATTTGGAACGTGAATGCTTACAAAGAGTGTGAAGTAGGAACTCATGTGACATTTACACCTGTGATTCCGTGAAGGAGAATAGGGTCATGTGAGTCAGCTCCCCTTCTTCACTGCCCTGCTGGTACTGTGCTAGAGAGCTGTAAGGGCTGGCAGTGCTGGCTAGACAGCTTTGGATAAAACAAGGCGAACCTTGAGGACACAGACACACTGTTCTGGCTGGCATGGGGTACAGTGAAGGACTGCATAGATGATCAAGAAAAGAGATTAAGTCTGGTGGAGAAATGTGATCATTACTCAGCTTTGAATTACAGTTGAAAAGAGGCTTGTGAAGTCTTCCAAATCAAGGAAGAGCATCCACGTGACACTTAAAATGACTGCCTAGACATTGGGAAGCAGGTGTTCTTACTGAGACAGACCGTAGAGAAAAGTATGTGTACACCAGTTTTGAGAACACAGTTGTGAGAATAAAGAAAAAATTTCCTCCTTTTTCATTTATAAAATAGTCCAAGAAGAAAGCTGTGTTCTCTTTGTAGTCTTACCAAATTTTATAAATAAGGTTATGACTTATTTAGATTGTTTTTTTTCTATGATTAACATACCCTTTTCTTTGGTAAAGGTCGAATGTCTGCATGAGGTGGATGTTGGCACATATATGACATTGATTAATTTCAGTCTTTGTGCCAAATTAAGTTGTTAAAAATGTCATTACTTAGAAATACTGATACTTGTGTTTTTTCTTTTCCCCCCCATGAGACAGGGTTTCTCTGTGTAGCCCTTGGCTGTCCTGGAACTCACTTTGTAGACCAAACTGGCCTCGAACTCAGAAATCCGCCTGCCCTTGCCTTCCAAGCACTGGGATTAAAGGCATGCACCACCATTGCACAGCTAATACTGCTACTTGTTAACACTGAGGATTTTTAATGTATTTTGTGTTTTAACAGGTTGCAGTATTTTACAGAGCAAGCCCAAGACACAAGATGAAAATTATTAAGGTGGGTGTCTGAAAACCAAATTATCTTAAATTCACTATACAAAATGTTTTAATGTTTCTTTTGTTTGTTGCAAAGAGTATTGATAGAATATCAAACTTCAAAGTATTGTGAGACAAAACTTATAATTCTGGAAGAGCTTGACAGAGAAACAGTGTAGTTGGAATAGGAAATCATAGAACAAAACTATGAACTAGCTCCAGTCAAGCCTCTTTAAACAGAGTGTCGAAGTGTATTCTGGTAGGATCCATAGTTCCCTCATCCCAGTGTGAGCAGTCATAGAGACACTGTAAACAAATGTGAGACAGGTGGGCCATACAAGTGCACAGTGTAAAGAAGGCTTATTATTTCTATGAGTTCCTTAACAAAGCTGTGTTTTAGAAGTCTATCATTAATAACTTTTCATTATGTGGAATGTTCCACAAATAAGTGAGCTGTGTGTGACACACCACCACCACTTGCATATCAACAGGCATTAGGAAGGTTTCAGTTTCGGCTGCTGTCTTGCATAATGCCTCATTGACCAGGATGTTGTCCTGTACCATTTGATTGATGTGTAAAGCAACTTAAATTATATCCTCCGTTGATCAGCAGGTTTATTTATGCTAGCTAGTCATTGTAAAGTTTAGAGCTTCTCAGTGTAGAGACTGCTGACATTTTAGGGTGGGTTATTTGTAGCTAGGAGTGATAGGGCTCTCTCTCTTGGGTAAATTAGAATGTTTAGTTTCATCCTTAGATCCTACCTAGTAAACACCAGTGCCATCTTAAAACTCAAGACAGTCAAAATGCCCCCAAACATTGTTATTGTTCTGTGGAAAACAAAGTACCCCTAGTTATAAACCACTGTATAGTTGACTGTCACATTTCAGATATGTAGTTCTCTTGGATAGAAATACTAGTAGCAATATTTTGTAAGCTTTATTTTATAAAGACTTCCATGTATTGAAGTTGACTGAAACATGAGGTTATATATATTTTGAATCTTAATTTTGTGAAAGATGGTTGATAATACCTCTTTGTCTGATTTAAAAAATCAGAATAATTCTCCCTGCTTTCCTTCTCTTCTTTCTGCTTGTCTGTCTTTAGTCTCTGCAGAAGAATGGATCAGTTGTAGCCATGACAGGAGATGGGGTAAATGACGCAGTCGCCCTGAAGGCTGCGGACATTGGAGTTGCAATGGGCCAGACTGGCACCGATGTGTGCAAAGAGGCTGCAGACATGATCTTGGTGGATGATGACTTCCAAACCATAATGTAAGACATTTTTTTCTCTCCTTCATGCATCTTGCCTTCAGACAACTCAGCTCAAAAAGAATTGGCAGTATATTGCAGATTAAAACGTTTTTTGGGGGGATAATCTTAATATAATTCAAGAGAAAAGCATTTGTGTAAATGGAACAGACATAATAAATGACGAAATATTTAGGGAATGCCGGCCAGTTGTCACATTTTTCTGGGCATAGAATCATAGTACAGCAGTGGCTTTTGCTCCAGAGTCTTTAGTGTAGTTAAATTGAAGTTACAGGAGACATTATGTAGCATTAAAAGTTGAGTTCACATTCGTGTTATTTTCTTATATTAATAAATGTTTTTGTTGCCCTTATTTCGTGATACATCCTCTTAGCTCTGAATGCCTTTGCTACTCAAGTGTAATGTGGTGGTGGAGGTCTGTGCTTCTCACTTTCCATAACCTGTGGCTAACCCAACCTTCACATCTTGTGGTGGTCAGTTGTAATCACGAGTCCCGCCATGCTGTGGGACGCAAGACTTCACATTTGCCAACTTTTTGCAAAGAGTGAAGTATTTTTTTCTTCATTCTTGAAGTTATCTAAAAATTCCTAGACTCAGTCAGCCAAGTGAATATAAGAATTCTTTACTAAATTTTTGTAAAGCACATTTTTGAATTCTTCAAAGCATATTAATTAATAGTTATGTAGGACAATAAATATAAACTCCACAATTCTTACATAACTCATTGCCATTTAATTTTTGACATGTGTTAATTTAACCTACTAAGAAATAGGAGCCATGAAAGTTATAGAATATCATTGATTCTTATTTTGTGTGGAGAGAGATAATACATGGTTTTTATATTGAATATTTAAAAATATTTACTTTTAATTACATGTATGACTGTACATACTGGTGCAGGTGCCTGTGGAGACCAGAGTTGGCAGTTCCTCTCAAGCTGGAGTTAGAAATGGTTATGAGCCACTTGACATGGATGCTGGGACTAGAACTCGGGTCTTCTGCAGGAGCAGGGTGCCTTCAGAGTACTGAGCTATCGCTTCGGCCCTATCAGGGTTCTTGGTTTTAAAGAGAATTTGAATTTTGTATAATGAAAATAGTTTAAATAGAGCTCAATTCTCTGGTAAATTAAAATATTTCAATGTTTTTAAATTTTACCTAACAATAGAATTTTTTTGTAAAGTGCTAATTATTATTTGATTGGAAACTTAGTTTCAAAATGTAGAGGCATATTTTATGTGATTTTTCTTATTTCTTTATTTTTAAATTTCAGGTCTGCAATAGAAGAGGGTAAAGGCATTTATAATAACATTAAAAATTTTGTTAGATTTCAACTGAGCACGTAAGTTTGCAAGAACTTTTTTACCCATGGGTCTTCTAGAGAAATTATTTGAAAAGTAAAATTATGGTCTGTATTCCTGAAAATTGCTTATTAGTAGTTTTCTAAAAAGTAAAAAGCTATTAACATACTATTTAGGTCATACTAGATATTACAATCATGTAGGGATGGTTTAAAACATATAATAAATGTAAAAACAATAGGTAGATATTTAGCCATTCTATATAAGTGACAAGGCCTTGGACATTTGAAGAATCCTGCAAACAACTGTCATGGGTCCTGAGGGATACACGCATGAACTTTTGGGATTGATTTAATTGCTCCTGAAATTAAAAGGGGATGTGTCAAATCTCAGCAATGTTTCTTGGTTACCTTTTTCTCAAATAGGATAGATTTTTTTATAGCCAAAAAAGTGATTAAATATTTTTGAAAGTGTTGTTTTGTAGGTTTAAAAATCTTTGATCTGGGCTTGGTGGCCCATGTCTGGACTCTCAGTGTTCTGCAAGGCTGAGGCAGAAGAACCCCAGAGGCCCAGTCTTCTGTCTTAGAGAGAGCCCCTGTCAGAATTGGATAGTCTTAATTACTTGTGCTGTTGTTGCCTAAGCATTAAACTTTTGTTGCTGTTGTTAAAATACTCTTGGCTTGCTAATCAGGGTGACCTTCACTTTTGATCCCAACAGCTGGGGACTGAGTAGATTGTTGAGCCAACCCAGGCTGCATTAGGGAGACCCCGGGCTGCAGGGTTAGAACAAACAAAAAGTGTTAGCTTCTTAACAAAATATTCATATGACTGAAGTATAGGTCAGTTGAATTAGTAGGATTACTTTAAAATATGTAGAACATTATTTTTTTCTTTCGTGTGTGTATGTAGTGAATGTGTTTGTGGATGTGCACACATATCTGTGTACACATGTATGTGTTGCATGCATTCTCAGGTGTTGACATTGGATGTCAGCCATCTCCTACCTTAAGTCTTGATAACATGTTTTCACTGAACCTGGGGCTCACTGATTAGCCCGACTGGCTCCCCAGTAAGCTGCAGAGACCTTCTGTCTCTCCCTCCCCAGTACTGGGGTTACAGGCGTGCACTGCTGCCCTAACTTTCCACTTGGTTTCTGAGGATCTAAACTTAGGTCTGCATGCTTCCTCAGCGAGTATTTCACCAACTGAGCTGGCTCCCAGCCCCAGTAACATGAGACTTAAGTGCTAGTAAATATATATAATTTATTGCTCTAATTTTTGAATAACTCTTTTTCAACAGGAGTATAGCAGCATTAACTTTAATATCATTGGCTACGTTAATGAACTTTCCTAACCCTCTCAATGCAATGCAGATTTTGTGGATCAATATTATAATGGATGGACCCCCAGCTCAGAGGTAAGTGTGTATTAACAAACTTGAAAAGGCAAGGCAGGTGTGAATAAGACACATCAAAACTTCCTCATGACTTCCAGCAACGTGCTTCTTAGACATTAGAATAATCATAGTTCTTGTGTTTAGGACACAAGCTATGTTCTAAGAACTGGATGTAATGGATAAATTTCCTGCAGTCAGTTTGAACTCATTAATAATAAACTCAGTCACCACTAATGAGTTGGTGTTGCACTGAGTAGAAATCAAAGGTGGCCTCCTTTTCCTGCCCAGTCATTGTTATTTAACCAAGAGCGAGCCAACATTTAAATTGTTTGCTTCACTCTTCCTGTGTCTTCTGTTTTCTGTGATGTATGCTTGCCTGAAGGCTGTCTCGTGTCTCTGTGTGTCTGTCCCCCAAAAAGGGCTCTTTTACTGAACAGCACAGAAAGCATCACACAGAAGGAGTGAGGGATACTTTAGAACAGCAGTCTTAACAAGAGCTTTAACTGGAATTACGTCATTGATGCAACTGACCCAGACAATAAACAAACACTGCTTTCAGCACTTATGGATGTCCATTTTATAAGGCCCTTCAGTCTATTTGCTGTTTCTAGTAAATGGTAATAATGGGCCATGGATACATACATGAAAACACATACGTATATACTGGGCCAGGGGCATGGAAAAGTATGTAACTTAAGGTTACAGCTCTGCATTAGCTTATGCTATAAAAGTTGATTATATGGAAATCCAAGGCAAAATTGATTGGTCTTGTTATTGTTTTCTTTTTTTTTTTTTTTTCCGAGACAGAGTTTCTCTGTGTAGCCTTGGCTGTCCTGGAACTCACTCTGTAGACCAGGCTGGCCTCGAACTCAGAAATCCGCCTGCCTCTGCCTCCCAAGTGCTGGGATTAAAGGTGTGCACCACCACGTCCGGCTTATTGTTTTCTTAAATACAGGTTACATATGCTAAGTACATAGTAGGATACCAGTTGTAAGTCACTGACTGAGGTCTAGCAAAAGTTCCAGTCTCTTAGTATGTAAGAGATGTGTTCATAATACTGCATCAACACCATCTCCAAGTTCAGTTTCATATCTAAGTTCTGTTTTAGACCCTTGGTAAAATATGTGTTCAAAGATTTCAGTGTCTCTTTTATTTTTTTAGTACTGTGGTAATTGAATGATATCTGTCATGGCCATCATAGTAAATCTCCTAATCAAAGACATCCTTGCATGAAATACATTTTTTTTTCTGGTAGGTTATGGATTTTAGAAATCAATTTATATGTAAATGAAATTAGATTTTTTTGAAAGTTGGCTGGCATGTGCTGGTCTTACCTTGCCAGATGCATAAGTGTAAGCATTTGGAAAGCGATGGATCAGTAGTCTCCCTTGCCTTCACTTCTTCTTGCCTTCCTCTCCTCTCTTCTCTGTCCCGCACTTCCTTCTTCTGCTAGTTGGTACTAGAGACATCTGCCATCATGTCAAGCAGAGGTAATTTTCAAGTAATCATAGGTAGTGATTTCTTTATGATTCAGCATCTTGTTTTCAAAAGAAAGCATTTAATTTCTTAGATAATTGATGCTAGTTAGGTTGTAAAAGTAAGTGTACAGAATATTGCAAAGTACTTTGTTTGTTCTCTTTGTTTTTAAGCCTTGGAGTAGAGCCAGTGGATAAAGATGTCATTCGAAAACCACCTCGGAACTGGAAGGACAGCATTTTGACAAAAAACTTGATTCTTAAAATACTTGTTTCATCAATAATCATTGTTTGTGGGACTTTGTTTGTCTTCTGGCGAGAGGTATATTCACTGGATAAACTGCTGTGTCATCATGCATCTGTGTAGTCCGATTCCTAGTAATTTTGGTGTGTTGTACAGATGATTGACAATTGAGGAACCCTCTGGGTGAAAAGCGCAGGTTAAGAGAATATAATGTAAGGTCATTAAGTATTTATTAAATATCATGTACATGGAAGTTTGGGCAGAATAAGAAAATCTAAGTCCTTGCATAGCAGTGTTCTCATGAGATTTTTTTTTTTAACTTTCATGTAGACTATATTTATTTACTAGGTGGTCTGTAGAACATTCAGATAGGTTTCATGTTTAGAATGAAGCTATTTCACTTTAAAAGCATGCAGTGCTTATCTTTTTTATTCAGCCACCAAGAAACAAACAAACAAAAAGTCATTTTGTCTCTCTTCTTGGCAGCTTCGAGACAATGTGATAACTCCCCGAGACACAACAATGACTTTCACTTGCTTTGTGTTTTTTGACATGTTCAATGCGCTGAGTTCCAGATCCCAGGTATGTTCAAATGGTCTTACTCACCGCTTTGAGGATAATGCCCTTTCATAGGAAGCAGATGGAAATTATGGATATTTTAGCTTTGGTTTTTGTAGCCACAGATTACAGTGCCATATATTTTTCTATAAAGATGTGCCTTGGTCAACAATAAAGAAGGAGCATTTGATCTCAGATGGTATCCAATCTTCAATTATTAACTATGTATTTAGATTAACATAGGACAAACTTCATGGGGCTGTAAACATGATATTAGTCTCATTTTAGAAATCCTTGTGAAAAGGACAGTGTGTTCTTTGTCACATCTGTCATGGTATCAGAGTTTAAGAGTCTTAACTTTTTTATTTTCCATGTTGTACATTAAACTATGTTTGCATTTTCTTGTTAGGAAATGATGTGCTAGCATTAGAACCTGGAGTACTTTTTGGAGCATAATGTCCTTGAAAACTAGTTTCGTTTGCATGGCCATTCAGTGTTATTTCAAGTGCTTTATGCAGTCAGGTTTCTCTTTTGCACCTAGAAGTCTTCTACCCTTTGAAGGCCTCTATGAGTTCTTAACTATTAGCATTTTTCATATTAGAGCTTTCAAAGTACAGTAATTTATCACTAGACTACTTTAGAAGCCAGTAGTTGTGTTTCTTTTATGAAAGGCAGTTTTACTGTTTTTTTTTTTTTGTTTTGTTTTGGTTTTTCGAGACAGGGTTTCTCTGTGTAGCCCTGGCTGTCCTGGAACTCACTCTGTAGACCAGGCTGGCCTCGAACTCAGAAATCCGACTGCCTTTAAGTGCTGGGATTAAAGGCATGTGCCACCACTGCCCGGCTTACTTTTTTTATACACACCTAATTATGTGTATTTGTTGAGTAAGAGTTTTGGGTTGTATTTCACAATATATGAATGAAATTTATCAATACTTTGGAGGCACTGTCTTAGTTAATGTTCTATTTCTGTGACACCATGACTAAGGCAACTCAGCAGTTGGGGCCTGTGTACAGTTTCAGTCTTAGTGCATTATCTTCATGACAGAGAACATGGTGGAAGGCAGGCATAATGCCAAGGCTATTTCCTAGTTCACAAACAGAGAGAAAGAGAGAGAGAGGTAGAGAGAGGGAGGGGGAAGGGAGGGAGAGAGAAAGGACCAACCCCCAGTGACAGGATCCTTCCAGCAAGGCCACACCTCCTATTCCTTCTCAAAAGAGTGCCACTCCAGAAGTGGTGACTAAGCATTCAAATAGATGAGCCTATAGGGCCATTCTTAGTTAAACCTCCACAGGTACTAAAGGACGGTTTCTTTTTATGGGCTCATTGTTATAATTGATTCTTCTTAGGAAAGTGCCCCCTTTTTCTTTATTTTTGCTTTTGTTTTTTGAGATGGCCTCTCTGTATACTTTAAGGCAGCTTTGAACCTGAGATCCTCCCGTATAGTTCCCTGAGAACTGAGATCACAAGCATGCACCACTACCGTGCGCTGAGCATCCCTTTTCTTTCAGAGAGAGAGAGAGAGAGAGAGAGAGAGAGAGAGAGAGAGAGAGAGAGAGAGAGAGAGAGAGAGAGAGCGAGAGCGAGCGAGCTGAACACAGACCATAGAAGTCCATTTTGTTTATGTTTGTGTTCTTCCTAAAATACTACTTTATAGATGCCATAATTTATAAATGTATAATTCTCTTAAATATCCATAGCACACAGAGTACAGAGAATGCAAATTATGGGATTGACTGAGTAAACTATAGCATACCTTGGTAGATGGCTGCATGTGAGGCAGATTATGAAGCAAGGTAGCCAGTAACAGTGCCAGTTATGATTGATGGACCAGGTAAGTCATTACCTGGTCAACCATAGATTTGGAAGAAAGATGGGTTGGAAGCTACTTGGGTTTGAAGAAAATGAAACACTCAAGAATCATGTGTGGAAGGGTATGTGTGCCTGTGCATGCACTCCTGTAGGCCCAGAGGTTGATGTCTGTCTTCCTTACTATGTTTCAGTCTATTTTTTGAGTCTTATATTGAACCTGGAGCTCATGGATTAGCAAGATTGGCTGGGCAGTGAGTCCCTGAATCTTTTTTGTTTCCACCTACCAGGGCTAGCTAGCTCTGTCACTCTTGGCTTTTCCTGTTTGTGTTTGGGGATCTAAACTCCCCAATCTGCAATTATTTTCCCTTATTTTTAATTAAAATATGATTACATCATTTCCCTCTTTCTGTTCCTCCCTCTAGACCCTCCCATGTACCCTTCCTCCAGTCCTTCATATCTCACCACTCCCTTTCAATTTGATGGCCTCTCTTAGTTAATTCATTGTTAAGTACATATATAAACATAGAAATACCTAAATATAACCTGTTATGTTAATTTTCTGTTGTTTGAGAATCTCTCTCTCTCTCTCTCTCTCTCTCTCTCTCTCTCTCTCTCTCACACACACACACACACACACACACACACACACACGCACGCACGTGCATGTGTGTGTGTTTTGGTCAAATCCACCTTTCATTTCTTCCTCTCCAAATCCTCCCTTACTGCCCCCTTTCTGCACCTATTTTGCTTTTTTTTTTTTAAACCCATATATGCATGGCCATAGGACAGTCTTCCTTGAGCAGGGCTAGGTTCTCAGGGCCCATACCTATGAAGAGAATGTACTCCCCAGCTCCCCTCCTAGCCCTGCAGCCATCTGTTACCAGTAGCTTCCTATCTAGGCTTGGGACTCATGACTCATTCTGTCCAGCTGAGGGTTAGCTGGCTGGTTCTTGTATAGTTCTTGTGCATGTAGTCAGTTGCTTCTAAGTGCACATGTGCAGTATCCCTGATGTGTGCAGCGGCCCCATCATATCAGCAAATACGGGGTTGCTACAGGTATCCACTACTTTTGGATCTCATAATCTCCCCCCACCTTTGATAAGTAAAAAGAGTTGGATTAGAATTTATCTTTAGTGTATATGGATTTTACAAAACTAATAAAGGAAGACATTTGTGGTTTGACATGATAGAATTCAATGATACTGATTATTCAGAATTGAACCCAGTGTAATCCTGGTGCCATTTCTAGGATCAGGGTGGAATAACTGGAACTCTCTGTTTTGCCAACAGACCAAGTCTGTGTTTGAGATTGGACTCTGCAGCAATAAGATGTTCTGCTATGCAGTTCTTGGATCCATCATGGGACAGTTGCTTGTTATTTACTTCCCTCCTCTTCAGAAGGTTTTTCAAACCGAGAGCCTAAGCATACTGGGTAAAGAAAATGCCGTGTGCCATTATTGTTGTGTTCTTAAAATGTGTCTGCCACAGTAAAAAGCTCTTTTTAAATAGGAAGAGAAAAATAACTGGTGGGACTTGTAACAAAGTCTTTTATGTTTGCATATCAGACATTCAGGGAAAACTTGTTTTCATTCACTTGACCTCCCCATCCTGTATATCTTATCAGTTGCTACAAAGTCATGTTTCATGATTCCAAAATACAGCAACTCACAATACTTGTTGTAGATTAATTATAGTTTACAATATTATATTTAAAAACATGAAGATTTCTATCATGAAATGAAAGAACTTAAGCTCAGTGAACATCAAATTGTTCTTAATCATTTTAAAATAAACTTAGTATTCCACTATTCCTATTTTAAGAAATCTCCATTTGACTCAAGAGGCGTTAGCTTTTATAATCTTTCTCAGGAAATTATTATTCTCTTATATGGCTTTCATTAAATATATGGTACAAGGGTAGGTGCCAAGGCCCTTGGTTTGATCCAGCACTACAAACAACCACCACCAACAAAATATATTCAGAATTAATTTTCTTAAATGTGTGGAAGAGTATATTTGGAATATGGGTCCTTCGATCTTAGATTTTTTTTTTTTTAAGTTAGTTTGAGTATTTATGAAGTGAATTTTATAGTCTGTATTTTTTGGTATAAGTTGAAGTTCACCTTAAAATTTGAACTAGTTTAATTTTAATATTTTAATTCTATATTCACATTGCTTCCACTTTAAAAAGCAAAATTTAAAAAAAAAGCTGTTTTTTTTAGGCAATAAAGAAAGAGTAGAGATTGTGAATCCTATTACAGTCTTCTAGACTTGGAAGACACCATTGGAGACTTCCCTGCTTCTTGAGTAGTGCTTTGCAAAACCCTTGGCATAACTATTAAAAGTTAGTTACATGAATCTTAGGATTCAGGGAAGGTTTTCACAGAATTTGGGTTCTAGTTCTGACTTTTCTCTCTCAGCTCTGAACTTTGAGCTTACTTGAGATTTATCTTTCATATGCATTCTAAAGTGTTATTATTAGTGTGCGTTTGTGTGTGTGCACAGGCACTTGTTCCACAGCTCCTGTACAGAGGTCTGGACAACTGTCACAGTTGCCTTTAATCTTCCACTGTGGGTTCAGGGGTAGGCTCGGATAGTCCAGCTTGTCCAACGAGGCTTTCTTCTGGGAGCCACCTTGCCTTTCCCTCATTTCAACATGTTTAACTTATGGGACTGATGGATCCCTACCTCCTGAAATTGTTGTGAAACAGTGTATCCTAAGGTGTAAGCTCTTGCTATTCATTTCAAAGACCTGTAAAACTCAGTTTATTTTCCTCTTACAGATCTGTTGTTTCTTTTGGGCCTTACTTCGTCCGTGTGCATTGTGTCTGAAATTATAAAGAAGGTTGAAAGGAGCAGGGAAAAGATCCAGAAGAATGCTAGTTCAACATCATCGTCTTTTCTTGAAGTATGATGCATATTGCATTTTTTTTTTTTTAATTTGCAAACTAGGAATTGCAGTCTGAGAATCATTTAAAAGGGCAAGTTCAAGAGGATAATGAAGACTTAAGGACTTTTTAACTTTCCATTGACTAAAAATGACCATTAATGTTAAAGACTTGATTTGAACCTTGTTGGTAGTCCTAAATGAAATTATGCAACTTTGAATAACACGTTCCTTGATTTGAATTGGCTTTTGCAGTTTAGTGGAACTTGAACATATGGGCAAGTACTGAATTAAAAAATACAAAAGGCAAAACCTGAACCACCTTCTGCACTTAAAGAATTCTAATGTACAAATACACTATCTGTCTTAGATGGATATAAATATTTTTTTTATTTTTAAATATTGTACTATTTATGGTTGTGGGGCTTTCTTACTAATACACAAATAAACTCAATCATTTAAAGGCATTCTATTTGGTTTAGAAATTGCCAAGGAGTGCCATATTTCAGCTACCTTGTTTCCTTTTTCCTGCAATGTAAGCAACCGATACCTTGTGCTACCATTTTTATATTTCAAATTATTTGTTTTTTTTTTTGCACAGGATGTGACCACTGTCTAATCACTGTTCTTTTCTTTCTTTTTGTGACTGAAAAGCATATACTGCAATTGAAGTAAATGTTTGCTCTTCTTAGTGAATGTAAATGATTGTTTTTGTTTTTTTGTAGTTTTGTTTTCATAGAGGTGTGAGTCTTTGATAGAGCAGAATTAGTTCAGGGCTGTTATTGGCATTACAGTTAGAGTAATTGTAGTTAATACACAGTCATAGAGTCAGAAACAACTAATTAAGGCTGGGTTGAAATTTAAAACATTATATTAACATGTCTGTGTTTAGTTTAATACAGTTCTGCTTTGTCAATATCATTTTGTCATTTCTTCTTTATAAATCAAACACTTCAGCTGAATAATTGACCTTTATAACTGTTTCATATTTGTATTTTTACGTCTGTTTCTTAGAGAGTATAGACTAGTATACTTATCAAATAGAAAAGTCCCAAACTCAGAGAGATAGCATATGAACCAGGGTGTACATCGGAAGATCCTGTGCTGGCCTTGCTCCTCCAAATCTCTAGGCAGCTGCTTTGGCCTGGATTGTAGCACAACCCTGTGTCTGTCCCTTCTACCATTTGTTGTGCTGTCTTCTACTTCATTCAGTATGCTTGGGAAGTAGATGGGTTTGCTTTGTGTAACAACATCAGTTTTTATAAAAGCTTGACAAAATAAAGGTAAGTGTTGAGTTTTGTGTTTTATAACCTGTCAGAATTAACTGTTCCTAAGCTTGTTCAATATTACTGGTGAATGTTAACACTGGTGTGCTGTCATTGATAGGAGAATTTTGTTTGAGTCTGTACTACTGAAGCATGAGCATAAGGCGCCAGATGTCTGCACTTTGTTCTTACTCTTTCAGGCTCAACTGTCAAGTGTACATTGTTCTGTCTGATTAGGTGGGACATGAAATCATTGTCTAACCCAACTCTTAGAGGTTTGATGTCTCATAGCAAAATTTTATAATGGTTTTTTACATTCTGTTACAGACTTGAAAACTACATATTAAGTGCATATTCAGTCTTGTTTGTTTTACATTAGAGGTTGAAAATATGACTCATGAAATGAATGTGCCTATCTTTTCACTTGGTATTGAACTATAAAAATAAAAGCAGTTTTTCATAAGTTCACTAATGACTTCCCAGTTAGTATTGTTAATATTAAAATTATAATGTAGGTGCTGAAAGATATAGAAAATTTTGTAGTTTTGAAAAATTATGTAATACAGATCCAGATTTCAGTTTTCCAAATTTTATTACTCCAAATTAGGATGGATCAGTTAACTGTGCTAGCATCTAAGTATCAGGTTTCACTCAGCGTCCTTGTCCTAGGACTTCTCTGCTGGCTGCGCCCTTTGATTTCTTCCCCCCATTAGGACTACTTCTTTAAGTTATTTGATTACATAGGAGCTAAACATTAAAGAAAAGAGATGACCTTGAAATAAATTCACCAGTCAGGTAGATCACTCTCAAATGCTAAAAGCTGAGCACAGCTGTGCTGGGCACCGAGAGAGACATCCTGAGGGAAGTAACTCATGGAGCCTCCCTTAGGATATGGATTTTTCCAGTCATACTGTCTGCATGAGGACAGGACATGCTGTTTTCCATATTTACACCCACTCACCATACATTTGATACAATGGCAATCCTTCTGAAATTGCTTTAAATTTGGATCTGTCTGGTGTAGTTTGTAAGTTTTGTTTAAACGTAAAATAGTTTCTCACAGAAATGAATTGGTAGCAATAGTAACTATCCCATTAGTGAGTTAATTAACATTACATTCCTTTTCCATTTCTGTTGCCTGGCAGTTTTTGTGTAGCTTATTTGGCTCCAGTGACTCAAGAAATGAGATGAATTGATTATATTTTCATTTAAATTTTATTTAGTCCCTGAGTGTACTGGGAATACAATGGCATTCTTACCTTTCCTTACTTCTTTGACAGGAAAAGCAGATGATAAAACTATTAAAAAGCTATTTTATCAATGTTAATAGTGATCTTTGTATATTCATTTAAAACGTATATATATATATATTAAAATAAATACGGCACACAGTTCATTTGGCATTTGAAAATCTTTGTAGTGGCTTTAGATTAACCTCTGAAGAACAGACTGTCTGATGAATTCAGTAGGCTGACGTGACTGTTGAGTTCAGTGAGACCCAGGGTTGACTTGGGTGTGTAGTTGTCAGAGTTAATTATTGCTGATTTAGCAGACAATTTCTGTAAACATTGGTACAGTGTTAGGTTTATAAATACCTATTCTGCTCTAGGAAGCTTTTAGTTCTCACAATGGAGGGCAGTTTGAAATACACCATCTAAACTATTACAGTGAAGGAAGGATTGAAATGACTTTGTAGGAGAACGTTGCCAGAGAACCTTCCTAGGACTAGTAACATATACCTAAGTCCTTCAGTGGGGAAGTTCCAGCCAAAAGGCAGTGGGCCTTGGAGTGAGTGGAGTGTTCATGAAGCGTTGGTGGGAAGTAGGAGGAATATTGAAACCCACAGAATTTCTGTTCTTATGAACAGCTAGACAGTTGGGCTGCAGATGGTGGTGAAGGCAGGAGTATTTAACTGTGGCATGCTGGAAGATAATGATTTTGAGCTATTGAGAAGGAACAAGCTGAGAAGGCCTTAGCGAGACACTGGCTCATTTGAAATGAGAAGCTAATGGTATCTTTGGGGTTTACCAAAACAATAAAGTGAGTGGGCTGGTGAGAAGGCGAGAGTGGGTAAAGGAGCTTGCCACTAACCCTCAAGAACCCACATGGTAGAAGGAGGACCAACTTGCATGCCTCATAGCACCTGTGCTCACATGCATACCCATATACAAGTAATCAATAAATGTAATAAAGCTCAACTTGACAGGAGTCTAAGATGGCTGACATAGCTAACAATCAGCAGATAGATGGATACATTGAAAAGGCAGCACTAGAGTTTCCTTTGCTACAGAGCTTTCAAATGGAGTCTTTTGTAAGGCTTCAAAGGGAAAACTGGTCTGAACCATCTAAGTACTTTTTTTAGTATTCATAGTTAGATTCTCTTAGTAGGTAAGGGGAGCGAATGAATGAATGAATGAATGAATGAATGAGTGTCTATGAATCAGAGAACCTTATGTAGTTAGTGGTGTGATGGGCAAATGGGACCAACACTAGAAAACACAGACGTGCTCTGATAATGAGTTGTGGCAGCAAAATAGAGCTTTATTTCCTGTTATAGCCAAGGCCCCTTTGCCTCCTCACACACAGTGCTGCAGCACTATGTCCACTCTTTGGGACAGTGTTCATTAACCTTAGTTTTGAAGATTACAGATTTCGACCGGATTTAAAAAACCCAGCAGAGAATAGCTTAAGATGGCTCTAGATGGCTAGAAAGGGGAAGGGTATATTTGTGATGGTTCTGTTGTCAAGGGAAAACATTGCTGTTAAATTGAGGGGAAAATGTAAGGTTTCATCTTCTAGAAAATGTTAGAAACTTAAGTCCAAGTCACTTTCTTGGCAAACCTAGCCAGAAATTAGGCAAAAGAACTTTTATAGGGTGGTTTACTTCTAGCATTAGAACTCTGACAAAATGTTTGTTTTAGAAATACTTTTAAAAATTCAATCTAATGTTTTCCTGTTGGAAGCATATTAGTTGAGAAGTGGCATTTTGGTGCCATCTTATGGTCATAAAAAATACTATGCCTTGTCTACTTAGTTTGTTAAAGTCTACATAATATGGATGAGGCAGTGAACAACGCCTATAAAACATTATCTATGAAGCAGTATGGGACAAGTTACTATTACATAGCTGACTGTGTAAAAAATAGTGTGGAAAACACGAGAAATTGCATCTCACATGACATGTATTCATGTGGAGGCCAGAGATTATATTAACTTCAGCTGTCATTCTCCCTGGATCTGACAGGGTCCCTCACTGACTTAGAGTTCACTAAGAAGGCTAGACTGGCCAGCTAGTGAACCCAGGAATCTGCCTCTCTGCACTTTCCCATGCCTGAAATTACAGGTGTACATAGTATGGCCGGCTGTGTGTGTCTATGCATTTTAAGTGTGCGTGTGACTGCCTGGGCGTTGTTGTTGAGGCCAAGCCTTGGCTGTGTGTGTCTTCTGCTATCATGCTCCTTTTTTTCCTGGGCAGGTTCTTTGAGTCGAGAGTTTACTGGCTAACCTGGAGTGCCCCAGGATCTACTTTCCTTTACCCTCTGAGCACTAGGGTTACAACTTTATACAGCCACGCCCAGCTTTCATATGGGTTCTGGGGATCCAAACTTAGGTCTTCACAGATGCCCACCATGTACTTTTTCTCACAGAGCCATCTCTCCAGCCTGGATTTGGCTATTGAAAACTTTGTGGGAGTCTAGACGCTAGAAGGCCTATCGTACTTTGTCATTAGAAGCCTAGGTTTGGGGATGTTCCTGTTCCTAGATTTTAGCTCCTTTGTAATGTCTGCTTTTTTGAGACCAGACAAGAAGGTATTATAAGACTGCCAGCTTTAAAAAAAAACAAAAACAAAACCAAAACCAAAACAAAACACAGAGATCTGGGAATTGAACAGATTCTTGGGCTTTCCAGTTGAGCTGTTTTCCTCAACCTAGTATCCACAGTTTTTTAATAGCAAATTCATCTGCTAACACTGTAGATAACCCAAATTACATGTCTTTGACCATTATTTCTATACTGACTTCAACATGACAACTCTTAAATTCCTGTAACAATTCTCCTTCTTGGCCTTCTCCGCCATCTCTGATTATCTTGACTGGCTTTGCAGAATTCTGCCCTCGGCTTTCATACCTTCACCCTCATGGTATCCTTTTCTACTGTGTGACACTCACTCTTTGTTCCTTGCTTTGCTCCTCCTTTTCAGGTACAGATGTAACAGGAATGGGTATTTAATCATATTTTAGTGCCAGGCAAGGCTTACCATGCTTTAGTATGGGCACTAAACACCTATAGGCACAGTGTTTTGACTTCATTCAGTGGTTTGGTGTGTAGCAATTCCATTTCACAGGTAGTACAATTAAGATGGAGTCACTGACTGTTTGCTTTTATGGACAAAAAAGGGTAGATAAGCCACTTTGCTTTTATGGACAAAAAAGGGTAGATAAGCCACTTAGGCAGTAAAGGTCTTTGTCTTCTAAAAGTATAATTAAATTAGGAATTCAAGTTGAAATATTAAGGTTTACTTGAGTCCTTTTTTTTCATGACCAACTGGCCCGGAAAAGGTCAGAGATTATATTTATAGATGAATAAACTTTCAAGGTCTTGGTTATTGAAACTAACTTAAAAAATACATATCCAGTATAATTTTACCACCCCTAAACACAGAGCATGATTCTATTATAGTAAATGGTTTTCTCTCTCCAGTTTTACCCCAAGATTTAATCATCTTAGCTGTCCAGAACTCCTTTTGTTACTTGAACTGCTAATTGAAGATTGACCTGCCCAAAGCTTCAGGTGAGATTTTATTTGCTAGAATGGAATCAGAAAGAGTTCATCTTGATGGAAAACACAGGAAAGTAGATTTTTTGGAAATGCAGAACACACTACACTCTGCTTATCTGAGGTTTCTCATTGCCTCTTAGACCTGATTTTTTTTTTTAATCTCAAAAGGCCAGTCAGAACAAGTAAATTAGAAGGAGAATAAGAAAGGCGAGGCCAAAAATCACATGTAGAGACTCTTTCTCCGATTTGCCTCTTGGTTACTTCTGTCTCAGTATGCAGCAGTCAAGTCTGGTCTTTATACTTGGCAGAGTGTGGATAAAATGTTTTCATTATTTCATTGTGTGCCTTTCCCAAGCAGCTTAAGCAAGTATGACTCTTAGGAGTCGAGTACAGTGTCTTTACTGTCTGGTGAAGCTTGCTAGATAACTTATGGGGT
>JADRCD010167571.1:0-11644 GCA_019843815.1 Montemys delectorum
CTCCTCCTCCTCCTCCTCCTCCTCCTCCTCCTCCTCCTCCTTCTTAATCTTCTTTTACAGTTCAGTCGTTATGCCCCTCCCAGTCTGCCCTCTGACTGCTTCTCATTACATACCATCCCCGACCTATCTCCAAGAGGATGTCCACACCCACACCCATACAACTAGACTTCCCCACTCCCTGAGACCTTAGTTCTTTCGAGGGTTAGGTGAATGTTCTCTAACTGAGGCCAGACCATGCACTTCTCTGTTGTATGTGTGTGTATGTATGTGTATCTATATATACACATATATAGATGTATGTATATGTATATGTATATATATTGAGGATGCATTCCAGCAAGTGTGTGCTGCCTGGTTGGCAGCTCAGTGTCTGAGAGATCTCCAGGGGTCCAGGTCAAGTGAGACTGCTTGTCTTTCTGTGGGGTTGCCCTTCTCCTCAGCCTCTTCCAGCTTTTCCCTTATTCAACCACAAGGGTCCCTGCTTCTGTCCTTTGGTTGGGTGTAAGTATCTGCATCTGACTCTTTCAGCTGCTTGTTGGGCCTCTCAGAGGGCAGCCATGCTAGGCTCCTGTGTGTAAGCACATCATAGCATCAGTAACAATGTCAGGCCTTGGAGTCTCCCCTTGAGATGGATCCCAATTTGGGCAAGTCATTGGCTCTCTTTTCCCTCAGGCTTTTCTCCATTTTTGTTCCTGCAGTTCTTTTAGACAGGAACAATTCTGGGTCAGTTTTTGACTGTGGGATGGCATTCCCATCCCTCCATGTGATGCCTTGTCTTTCTACTGGAGGTGGGCTGTATAAATTCTCCCAACCTTAGGGCATTTCATCTAAGTTCCTCCTTCCATCCTTCTTTTTCTTCCTTCTTCCATTCTCTCCCTCTCTCTCCCTTTCTCTTTTTTCTTTCTTGAATTGTTCCTAATTTTATCAAATATATAACAAAATTAACCATAGCATAGTAAGATAAAAATTTGAAAAGGCAAATGAACTGAAGGAAAAGCTCCCCAAGAGAAGGCATTAGCATCAGAGACCAACTGATGTTGCCAAATAAGGCACTAATATGAGTATACCAGAATATAATTAGAGGTAATTTTATTGTTATGGTTTTAGACTAGTCCTATTAGGTTTGAGCTACCTGGTGTCTGATTCTTGTCAATCAAGCAACATTAGGCATGGACTCCATTTTGTGGAGTAGGCCTTAGATCAAATCAGACAACAGTCAAACTAACTGTTGACTCTCACAATGCTTGAGATTGCCTTAGCATATTTTGTAGGCAGGATTTATTGTTGATCTAAGATTTTGTGGGACAGTTGGTGTATAGTATTTTGAGGTGGGACTTAGCTTTGCAGAGTACCTTCTCATACTAAAGACACTAAAACATTGGGATGAAGTTATAGGAAGGTATTAACACTATCTATGTTGTGTGAGAATTGTTTTCTGTAACAAGACCTTGCTTTAAGTTTGTCGACAGCAATCTATTGTGTTGTCAGCTGGTGGTTTGTTTGGGGATTTCCATTGGATCCCTTTGGCCAGTAATTCAATTGAATGTAACCAAGTCCTAGACTGGAAGCTTCCTTTGGTGACAAGAGCTATCCAGTTGGGACTACATCTTCCTCATTGTTTGGAGACTTTGTTAGGATCACCTTCATGTATTTTAAGAAGTTTCCTCTGCAATAGATTTCCATACCATGCTTCAAATGCCCTTCAATTCTAACTCTTTCTCCCACCATTCATCTCTCAACCACTTCTCTTTCTCTCCCAACTTGATCATCCTGTTCTAGTCACCTCGTTCCCAGTTAATCCACAACCAACGCCTAATATCCACATATAAGTGACTCCACAACATGTTTATCCTTCTGAGTCTGGGTTATTTCACTCAGCATTACTTTTTTCTAGTTCCATTCATCTGCAAGCCAATTTCTTATTTATTTATTTACTTATTTTTTATTGGATATTTATGTATTTACATTTCAAATGTTATCCTTTTTCCTGGTTTCCCTGCTGGAACCCCCCTATGCCACCCCCTCCCACCCACTCAGTCCTGCCTCCTCGCCCTGGCATTCCCCCACACGGGGGCATCAAGCCTTCACAGTACCAAGGGCCTCTCCTCCCATTGATACCAACAAGGCTATCCTCTGCTACATTGGTTGATGGAACCATGATTCCCCCCAGGTGTACTCTTTGGTTGACAGTTTAGTTCCTGGGAGTTCTGAAGGGTCTCGTTGGTTGATATTGTTGTTCTTCCTATGGGGTTGCAAACCTCTTCAGCTCCTTCAGTCCTTTCTCTAATTCCCCCATTGGGGTCCCTGTGCTCAGTCCAATGACTTGCTGTTAGTATCTACCTCTGTATTTGTCAGGCTCTGGTGGAGCCTCTCAGGAGACAGCTATAACAGGCTTTGGTTGGCAAGCACTTCTTGGCATTTGAAATAGTGTCTGGGTTTGGTAATTTCATGATGTCTCACTCTCTCCCTCTTTTTTTTTTTAAACAGTGGAGTAATACTTCATTGTGTAAATGTACTATATTTATTTATTCATCTATTGTGGGACATCTAAGTTGTTTCCAATTTCCGACTATTACGAATAAAGAATAAATTAATGTGGCTGAGCAAGTGTCCTTGTAGTAGAATGACTTGTCCTTTGGATATATGCCTAAGAGTAGCATTGTTGGATCTTAAGGTAGATTGATCCACATTTTTCTGAGGAAGCGTTTTGTCCTGACTTTTCCCCCTCTATCTGTTCAAAAGCAGCTTGATTTTGTCTTTCTGGATGGCTTTTTGGATAGGCTAGAATGATGTCTATAACACTGTTTCAGCTATTTTTTGAAGATTTTGATATAGTGCATCCTTCAATTCATTTAGTTCAAAATACACCTTAATGTCCTGTGAGGAACTCTGTTTGCTAAGAATGTTCTGTTTTACATCTAAACGTTTAAAGATTTCCTTCAGTCTCTTTGTATTATTGATGCTGAGTTTATTTTCATGATGTTTCAAGTTCAAGGTAGACGGAGAACAAGCTCATCACCTTGTGTGTCTGACACAATAAATGAGCTCTAGCATTTGGACAGAATATGTGAAGTAGCAACTTAAATGATTCTAAAAAGTAAATAAAATAAAGATAAAAAAGAAAACATAAAAGGGAAAGGGAGGAGGGAAAGAGAAAACAGTAGAGGTTGACTTCTAAGTATTTGTATTTTAAATAGACAGGTAATATTTACATATGTATATGCATGTGACATATATGTATAATGTATAACAAACACACATAGTCTCTCAGTTCTTTTTCTCTAGAGAACCATGAACTTGGCTTTATTGGTACAAAACATTTTGATGCCAATTTTCTTACAAGTTAATTTGATATCTGGTGTCATCTGCTTTTGTTATCAAATTGTATCTTGTATCTTCTGACAATTAGGAATAGTTATTTGTCATGTAACACTGCAACATTAACTCATAAAAACCTTATACATTTTCTCCATTCTTGTTAATATAAGAGTGATTTTCTTTCTATACCTCAATATCTCTAATCTTCAACTGGAATTAGTTCATTTCTAAGATATAATTAATATATAATTATATTAAAGTTATATGTAACAATGTATGCTATACATACATATATGTATAGGTATATACATATATGTAATATTTTATCTATCAGCATGACATTAACATTATTTTCCTTAGCCTTAATGAAATTCTACACCTGGCATCATTGCTAGACTCTACTTCTCACCCCTCTCTACTTCTTGCTAAACAGTTCTCTATTTCATATAAATTTATTTATTCTGGACAATTAATGGAAATAAACTAAAATACTATTTGGGATTGACCTCTGGTGTTTTTCACATAGTGTGTTGTTTTAATGTTTTGTGTGGTATGGTTTGAATCAATGCGTCATTTCTTTATGGATGCATGTATTTTCTTATGTAATAGAAACAGTATGCTTTATTTCTTGATTCATTAACTAATGGACCACAGATTGTTTCCATTCTGAGTTTTTTATATTAGCATTACTATGACTGTTCATGTTATTTTTATGTGCTCTTATATATTCAATATTTTGAATATATGTCTAGGAATAGTTTCTGGGACTTATACAAAATGAACGTTTACTGTTTCACTAAACTAGCAACTAGTTTTCCAATGTGAGTTTTAAAATATATTATGAGTATAACTGAATTTCTCTTTCTTCAAATTTTTATCAGTACTTGTTTTATCTACTAGTTTTTGTGATCATTCTAGGATGCATAACACATATCTCATTTATAATCAGATAAAGGTAGAAATGCATTATTATTTATATCTATTTAATATTTAATTCATAATTTACTGGAAAATAATTTCCTGCTTTACTTTGTTAAAAAGTTAGTTGACCAGTTAGTTCCTACCATACCAATTTTATTTCATTGCTCTACATTTGTCTACTTATGCTAGCATCATATAGTATTACTTACTGTAGTTTTTACATGAGATTTTAAAGCCAGCAGGAACATTATTCTAATCAACTGCTCTAGATCAGTGCTTCCAAAATGATTGTGTGTCATGGATTTCACTGTGAAAATTACTTAGTTGTTTTGCCATGAACTTACATGTGGCAAATCTAAAATAACTTTTATTCATTCATATTCTATTCATATTTTCTTTTCTTGTTCTATAATTTATAAACATTTTATGAAAAGGTATAGTTTAATTCTAGTATGTGTTTACTATTTTTTACAAATTTAGTAAGTTTTGTTCTTCTGTTAAATGACTTAAAAGCATCAATCTCTGATTCCTTTATTTATTTATTTTTATTTTTTTATTTTTTTATTTTAGAACCTCTGTACCAAGCATGATTCTATGTGGAAAGAAACAAAAAGTAACTCTAGATAATTAGTAAGAAAACAAATTCATCAATAGGATACTAGATAGTCCATTAATCCTATGGGTTATGAATTGAAAGTGTGAAAGGGAACCTGCATCATCACTCCTTGGTCACACACAATAACTATAGCTTTCACCACATAAGTTTCCAGAATGATTATGGTAGTTGTTTTTGAAGAGTATGAATCTGCTACCATGCCTTAGTGTGAAAAGCTGGCACTTATAATGGAAAAATGTTAAAGCTTGAGTTGGGTTTAGAGCTCTCTGTGATCATTCAATTAAAATAGACAAATGTGCGTTGACCACCCACTAGGAACACTTGACTGGGCTCTGATCCTGAGTCCTGCTATGTTTGAGTTGGCTTAAAAACAACTTAGCCATGTTAAGTGTGTTTCCTAGCCTACCAGAGAATGAGGAAGGAGAACTCTCCAACTCTGTTGGGTCTTGATATTAAACAGCGCATTCCTGAGAGCCCCGCTGTACCTGATATATACAGAAAGAGCAGGAAAAGAGAATAATTACAATCAGGCTTCTGCTAGCTGCGCTTAAGCTCAAGGAAGAGTCAGCAGAGTGCCAATCAGTGCCTTTCTGCAGAAGCTTGAGATGTGAGCTTCCCTTTGCTCACAGCATGATGATGGCTTGGACATGAGAAACAAATAACACCTGCATGGCTTTTCAAGCCACAGTATCCCTACTTAAAACAACAACAAAACACCAAGAGAACACACACACACACACACACACACACACACACACACACACGTGCACAAAACTGGCAGAGCAAAAGTGTCTCTCTGTGTTATTAACTATAAGGAATGACTTCAAGACATCACACTTAGGAGTGTTTGTGGTAAGCAGAGAAGCCAGCTGAAGTTGTGCAACAATCAACCTTTATGCATTTGTTTATGTGTTATGGCAAAGCCCCAGGCTGAAAGCATTGTCATTGTGTATTGATGGCAAACTTTCTAGCTCCCAAGACTACCTTTGTATGTGTTGTAGGTTGTTTCTGTTGATAGCATAAACTTTTAGTCATGGGAACACCAATGTTTGAGAAAGTGTCTTAGTTTTAAGGATATATGGTGTAATAAAATTCAAACTTATTGTCTCAAGTAATAGGTTATATCTATGAGAGTTAGTATATTCTATTCTAGTATAACAGTAGAATTTTTGTATTATTATAATAAAATTGATTTTATAATTCTTTCTAAGAGTAAAATTTACTCCTAACTTTTTGATGCAATAATTTTAAGATGTGTTGAAAATGTGGCAGTTTTCAAATTTCAGTGAACTTAACTACTTTAGTTTATTGCTGGTAATGAAGCAAGGGGAGGGAGGATGGGACAGGGGGTTTCTGGAGGGGAAGCCGGGAAAGAAGATAACATTCGAAGTGTAAATAAAGAAAATATCTAATAAAAAAATGCTTGAGGCTGAGCATTATAGAAAGAAAATATATATTTTTAAATTAATCTCACCATTCTGGAGGTTTGGTGGCCTGGTGCCACATGTTTTATTTAAATGAAAGCTTCCTTGGGGATTATATCACACTGTGGCATCTGCAAGAAAGAGAGCCCAAAGTACAGGGGTCAGAGGAAGAGAAGGATGCTGTTATAATATTTAAGACAGTCTTACCAAAAGAATGAATTCAGAATCCCACAAAAGTTTTTGTGAAGCTTGATGTTGATGATCTAACTACTTCTGACTAGCTCAACTATTTTCAAATATTGTTACAACGGTGATCAAACTTCCAGCATATGACTCTTGGTATATGTAGCCTTATATGTAATTACAGCACTAATAAGAAGAAAATTATTTATACTAAATATTATCTAAATTAGAACATTTGGGCTAGAAAAAAATAATATTGAGAATATACTTTCCACTTATCCACTCACAAATCCATGTGAATTAGCATGTGCATTGTGTATACATGCATGTTCGTTGGGGGATAGTGGTAGAATGATCCCTTTTAGAAAATAAGAATGGATATTTCTGGTTATGTGTATTAGCTATCCCTTATGATATAGACAATTGCTCACAATATAGATTTATTATATTGTGAGAGTGTTACAATCAATGTATCAAATGAGACTGTAGTTTTGAAAGGTTTATAAACCATTTCTAAATCATTTAGAGAGTGCCTAGGCTGGCCTTAAAGCCATGATCTTCCTTCTACAGATACTCGAGTGCTGGGATTATAAGTATGTGGCTCAATAATGCACCTCTAAGATGTCTATTCAACATGGATGCTGTCCTCATGGGATGTTGACTGGAGTGCTAAAGAAATCTAAGAGATGAGGACACATAGGGCACAACTCTTACCTCATATCCTTGGAAGTTCCTTTCAGTATCCTCAGTATTTATTTATACAGTATGGAAGGTGTAAGCAAAGCCATGAGAACCAGAAAATGGCAATGTCAAGGACCCTGTCTTGCAGGCTTTTAGAGAAGACAAAATGCTTATTTTAGCTTTGCATTTAATTCCTATTAGACAAATGATACATTTGTCATATATTCATGTGATGCTCAAGAGTAGATATACATTACAGAATTGGTAAATCTTAAAGATGAAGAGTTTTTTTTTAAAATAGTAATAGAATAAAACGTCTTTTGTTAGGGTATACTATAATTTTTCTCTTTCATGTAAACAAATTCTTCACTTGACTTCCATACAATAAAGTTTAGGATATTTAGGATAACAAAGACTGAAGAAATTCTACCTTCATTTAATAAAGTCATTATGGTTTTTTGTTTTTTGGTTTTCTTTCTTTCTTTCTTTCTTTCTTTCTTTCTTTCTTTCTTTCTTTCTTTCTTTCTTCTTTCCTTTCTTTTCTTTTCTTTGTTTCTTTGTTTGTTTGTTTGTTTCTTTCTTTCTTTTTTTTTCTTTTCTTTTTCAAGACAAGGTTTCTCTGTATAGTCCTGGCTGTCCTAGAACTCACTTTGTAGACCAGGTTGACCTTGAACTCAGAAATCCACCTGCCTCTGCCTCCCAAGTGCTGGGATTAAAGGCGTGTGTCTCAACCACCGGGCTAAAGTCATTATGTATGAAGCTTATATTGTTAAGTCTTAATAGATATTTCCCTTTATTTCTTGTTTAAATTTTATTTATAGTATTTAGAAATGTGTGGTCTTTTCCTTCCATTGAACAGTGAATACCAATAAACATGGACAAACATATTACTTGAAGTTTTGTGAGGACACCAGTTATTCTACCCACCTGCCCATATCTTCTTCATCTGATTCAATATTGCTGAAAGAATCAACCACACATCATACTTTCAGATTAAAAAGCACAGGGGTTTTCTTGCCAGACTTCTCTATTGTTAAAGGAACCCACAGAACAGGTGTAATGATGTGTTTCTGGGGAAGGGAATTCTAGAACAATATGACTTTTTCTCCCACTCTACTCTTTTCCTACTTGAGGAATGATGCATTGGGAATAAAATACCTGGATTTCTGTGTGAGAGATTCACAATAAACACCTCTTTAGGGGGCACACAACAATGACCCTGCAGCCTTGAAAGTGTTACTTTAAAGTCTATTACATTCTGTGGTATCATTTCTAAATGGAAGCCTTTTTCTTGCTTGATGACTTTGATTTTCCAATATTGCATATGATCATATGCCTTAATGTGCAAATTCAAATTCCAAAAGACGTTTTATTTTTCCCCAGGATCATTCAGGTTCTGTTTTACTCTCTGTTGTGTTTCCAGTAAGTATATTAGCAGTTTCAGGCCATGATATTAAAGAGGACTAGATGACTCTAGTTTTATATAATTGATGTACATTTATTGGTAATAAAATGTAGAAACATTTCTTCTTAATTCAAGAAAACAGCTGCTTAAAGATGTTTAAAATGTGCTGTACACAACACTATTTTTTCTGATTACTATTTTTCATTTTGAAATTTGTTACAAGTTATTATATTGAGTTATTTACTATGCATAATAACAATTGAAAAGGAAAATGGGCCCACTGAGGCTTGCAGAGACTGAGCCATCAACCACATAACATACAGGGGCAGGACCTAGGCCCCTTATACATTTGTAGCAGATATGCAGCTTCATGTGGGTCCCCTAACAATTAGAGCAGGGCCTCTCTCTGACTTATTGCTGCCACTGGATTCTCTTCCCCTAGCTGGACTGCATGCTGGGTCCTCAGTGGAAGATAATGTACTTAGTCCTGCTGAGACTTGATTTCCTAGGACAAGGTAGTACCCAAGGAGGCCTTCCCCTTCTTAGCAGAAGGAGAGGACATAATGGGGAGGAATTTGTGAAGGTGGGACTGGGCAAATGGAAGGGAGGGGCCTGTGATAGGAACGTAAAGTAAATAAAGAAAGAAAGTAATGGGAAAAAAAGGAAATGCAATCATTTAATGGGGATCTCAAATCCACACCTTAATCCTGTCGTGCGGATGCCATTTCAATGACAGAGACACAGTGAGTATAAGCTTCTCTTTCTTTTTCATATAAAGTCCATCCGTAAGAATTGCCCATTTTATTTCTTAATGTACCTATTTATCTTTCTCCACATCAATTGCTATTATCTGACCCAACTTTCTATTAGAAAGACTTGTGAAAAGGAGTTAAGGAAAGCTTAAATAGCAAGAGAAAACATTAACAGAAAGCTTATGCAAAGGGAATTCATGTTCCAGTTCCAGTCTTACGTGCATTCTTCAACCACAGACCCTTGCATTAAAAGGTTCTTCTATACAACTATAGAGAAATCTGGAAAAAGGTAATACATAATAATGAAGTATATAGTCTACAAGGCTTTGCAAGATCGACCCACCAACTACAGCTCTACACATTGAGAAGTACATTATCTCTTGACATTTAACTCCAACTACACTAAAGGTAACTCTAAGATATAAAAATGTACCATGTAAACTCTAAGTGTTCACTTAAACTTTGGAAGGCCCTACCTAAGAAAAGTAGAAATAGAAATTAAATTTTATTTTGGTCTTTTTTTTTTTTTTAGCAGTATGGAGGACTTTATTAAGTTTATAAACACCAGGGACTGTAATAAAATATAAAATACAGAGCATCTCTTTTTTAAATATCAAGTTTCTGAATGCTTCATTCATCCTTTGGTTTCAAACCATACAATGCACTCATGTCACACTGTTCATGTGGCAATGAGACAGAGCACTGTAAGATCCTGGTTTCCTAGGAAATGGTATTTTGGTCTTAAGAGCACTTGCCCCTCTCACTAAGAACTCGAGTTTGATTCCCAGCATCTTCTGGGAAGCTCACAATTATTTGTCACTCTAGGGCTTCTGATGGGTTCTTCCTGTATCTGTGGGTACCAGGCATGCATGTATTGCACATAAAAACACAGAGGCAAAATACCTTTATACAATAAATGAAATAAATGAAAATATATTCTGTTTGGTTGTTTGAATCAAACTTCAGTTAGTGGAACAATGCCTTAAAAATCCATAGGCTATCCTTATGCAGTTTCCAATTCTATTGTTGACTATATATTGTTGATTACATTAAGTCGGCTATATTGATCCATATAGACAATGATAGTAATTTTTTCCAAAAGAATGGGCTGTTTTCTTCAGTGAGACTTAGTTATCCTTATGGAAATGATAAATAATCTTATATTTTTATATCTTATATCTTCTTTGATGTTACATTTTAAATGCCCAAGTTATGCTTCAGATTCTGAAACATAGTTAGATAATTATTGCTTGTCAAATAGTCATTAGGTGTTTTCAGAGCCAGAAAACAAATTTAACTTTAAATCATTTTCTTTTCTAATCATCTTGACACTGGTGTGCTGTTCTTGTTTTTGAAAGCAGCTCTTGTATTTGCCTGCTATACAGCCTGTTCCCTCCTTCTTTAGCTGTGATGGACATGACCTCTGTACAGACCCTTCAGCCAGCTGGTATTTAACCACATTTTTCTCCATCACTAGAAAAGAAAAGTAGGTCCTGGTAATACAGGGGAAGTTGTAGGATGAAGAATCATAGCTCCCTTCTGCTATGATTTTTTTCCCTTTTAGGAATTTGTTCCCTTTCAGTAATCTCTGCAATTTAACATTTCTAGCAAGCTATTGAAATTGAGAAAACTGCTATTTTCACCCCAATAAGAGGAATCTCAAGGTCCAGTCACAATTGTTGAATAGAGAGGAATTGGTGAATTAAGCTTCTACTATCTGACTTTATTCAGTGAGTTCAGGCCAGCATTTTTCAGGTTCTTCTAAATCCCCTTTTATTTTTCTCCATAGAAGAGCTAGTTTATCCAGTAATGTGAACCATGCAATAATTTTCTATGCTTCATTTCTATCTAGTAAAAAGCAGAGCTAATTTATTTTCTAGTTTGTGGTCAATGTTCAAGTAAGATTTTTTTCCCTTTTTAAAAGTCCTAACTATTCCTCATTTTCATTTAGAGACTGTTCTAATAGAAAGAGCATTTGAAATCTGAGTTGATAAGGTTTTCTAGTAGAAAACGATGGCTTCTAAAATTTAAGTCTTTGAAAGTTCTTGCTTCAAGCTGTATATGAAATCATTTTTCTTTATGTTTTTGTGTTGTTACTATCTATAGTAAGATGAGAAAATGTTTCATTTTTCTTTATGTTTTTGTGTTGTTACTATCTATAGTAAGATGAGAAAATGTTCCTTTATACAAAGCCCTCTAAGGGAAAGAAATATATTTATTGGTATACAAATCCAAGTAAATGTTTTTGGGGAAATAGGACAGAGTATCTAGGGTACTTATGAAATTATTATTTAAATTAAGGATGAAACATTTAATTATTGCCTTCAGAAGGCACAGGGGAGAT
>JADRCD010167579.1:0-19537 GCA_019843815.1 Montemys delectorum
TATTATTATTATTATTATTATTATTATTATTATATTTTTATTATTATTTGATGAGTATTGTCCTGAGCTTCTGATTGTTAGCCAGGGTTCCATAACAGCACAAAACCTGGAGATATAAGTAACACCTTAACGTATTTTTCCTATTAGCTTCTTTTTTTTTGTAAATGGTATTCAGTTGAGAAAGATTAAATTATTTAAATAAAAAGTCTGCATTGATCACTTGAAAAATTTTGCATAGTTCATTTGAATGATATTAGATTACATTAAAAACTAAACATTAACACCTTCCATCAGTGTATTATTTAATAAACTATAATCATAAATAACTTCATCTTTGTAATCAGCACAAAAAGGTGTGTTAATCCATTTTTACCATTTCTCCTGAATTGAATATGAAGCAAATGAGAAATTATATAAAATTTACAGTTAATTTCAGACATGGAGTTAGTGTCTTCTACATCATCAAAGTCTTTAGACTTAAGTATTCTCTTTTGAACTAAGATGATCTGCTGCCCTGAGATGGTGTATTTGAATACATAATTCATAAATATTGATTCTTCTCTGAATAAATGAACTAATATTTTTCTTTCACCTTTCCAGTTCTTTCCCATTTCTCTTCTGTTGTTATACTTCAGTCCATTTGTACACATTCATTAACAGCATGAGTGATCATCATCCTTGCTTCTTTAAGTAGCTGTGTTGGTTGCAGGCCCAACATATCTGAAACAGGATTGAAGGTTAATATTTTGCCAGTCTTCTGGCTCCTGAGTTTCTTACATAGCTCACAATGAAACTTTTCATTACAAAGTCTACAAAATATCCTGTTATCTGTGTACCCATCTCTGTTTACACTGATGATTTTGAAAGTTTTAATATTTTAAAAAAATGCTTGTAACTCTAACAAGCTCCTGTGTAAACATAAAGAAGAGAAAGCCTTTTCTAGAAAGAAAAGACAAGAATGTTCAGATTATCTCATGAAAGGCCAATAAATCATGGTCTGAGAATTTTGAGAAAACATGAAGGCTGTTCCTCTGGCCAGAGTTCAGTCTTCTGTACTCTCCTTTACAAGTTGTGCTTATCTAAATAAGCTAGCCGACTACAATTTTTAACTCTAAATTAATTATTGAAAGCCTTAAAAATTCAATACTGCTGTGAGATAGATGCTCTGAGCTGTCTCACCATGGACACACAATACTTCTGACTTGTTTGTTGATAAACTCAGTCTAATAAATGATAACCTCAAACTCGTTCCTCTTTAGATTATTTAAAATAGATTTCTTTGAATAGCAAGGAATGAGCAAAGTATGTGGTTTAGATGTATGAATAAAGTCTTTTAATATATGAGGGATTGTAGTGAAAAAAAAAAGTGGTGTAAGCTTTAATTTAGGGAAAGTAACCAATAAAAGGACAATGGTGAGACTTAAGCTTTGTGTTGTTTCCTTCTACTGGTTGTGGAAGATGCTTAATCAACTGCAGTGGCAGCCTCCACACCACAGATTCCTACATGTTGCTTGTTGCTCTTGCTTTTTCCCTCTGAGAACTGAAGTCTACATGCCCATTCCTTACACGTGGTTAGAAGCTTCTGACTGATCCGACCCAAAAAGATTAGCTAAATTGCTTACAGGATTGATTCTCTCATTGGAAACTTTTTTTTTTCAAGTAGAAAGCTGTCATTCTCCAAAGAAGTCCACACATGCTCAAAGGAAATATCATAGTGGGGAACCTAGTCCACTGGCTAATGGCCACCATCCAAGCAGATGAGTCAATGTACCTTAATATCATACCAGGCTCATGGTTTTGAATCCCTTAAGTGAATCCCCAGGAAACTTAAGATAAGCTATACATGTAATGTCATGTCTGAATCCCTAGATATTAGATTTTTAGTAAAATGACATATTGCTTTATGATTCTGGATTATTGGGAAGATTATTTGTCAGGGTTGCTAAAACAGTTGCTTCAAGTGAATAAAGCATGGGAAGCCATGATGAGGGTGAAGTCACATGTCTCTTATAATCAGATTTCCTAAACATTCAATTAGAATCACTGGCCACATGCTTTTATTTTATATGTGCATCGATGATACTTCCTTTTAGCAAAAACAAAGCCTTACAAAAATCAATAAAATCCTACTTATTCAAATTGGTTTTTCTCTGTCTATGTCCCTCCTTCCCTCCTTTCTGTGTCTCCTCTCACTGTGTTTCTGTCTTTGCCTCTGTCTCTCATGTTTGTATGTGTGTAGAAATATTTCTATATAACTTAGGACATTTGAATGTTATATTGAAGTTTGTAACTCTTCATCCAAATGATAGGGTGTCATGTGCTCTAGATCTTGTCCCAATAACAATTCTTATTCATAAGGAAAACTCTTTCTCTGTCCTCTGCCCTTGTTTAGGCCATTCATATTCTCTATGAGAAGTTATTCCTAATGTGTATCTTGAGACTCACTAAAACTAAATGCCATTTGTGTTATTTTTCCTGTGGAACAGTAGTGATGAATGAATAAATTTAGACATACTTTCAGTTCATAATTGGTATGTGATTTAATTTGTGTCTAAGAAATTATGAGCAAAAATGACTTACTGAATTTGAATATTTGATCATTATGGAGAAAATGTAAAAGAAATTTTAGGGTTGGATAATAGAAATGCTGCAATTATTTATTGGCATTTTGAAAGAATATGCAATTTAACTGCTTTAACTGCTTATAGCTAGTCTCAATGGTTTCCTAAGCTTATTCTCCTCTTCCCACAAATGTGATTCTCTTTAGCACTGTGTTAATGGAAATGTCTCTTGTAATGATAAGTCAAATATCAATTACAACAAATGCTCTCTTTGTTTGATGAGAGCCTGTGTGCCGTCCTTTTCCTTGAAATGTCTTAATATTTTTATGTCACGGTGGCTGGAAATCTTACCATCAAAAGGACAATAATCAAATAAATGTTGACTTTAAGGCTTCATTTTGCATACTATTAGAATACAGCTCTAAATATAAATGTTCTAGAGACAAGACTTTGAAATTTGGTGTCATTATTACAAGCCGGCAGAAATTATCCTTAAAGACCAATTTTCTAAAAACACGATTCTGACGATTCTATGGAAATGATACATTAAAAAAAAAATCCCTTTACTCAGAAAAATAATAGAACATTTCAGATTATTATGAAAACTCCAGCCTAGAAGAAAATGAAAGAATATTGAAAATTTAGGAGACTCCCTCACCCCCACCACTCCATTTTGTGTGTGTGTGTGTGTCTGTGTTGTGTGTGTGTGTGTGTGTGTGTGTGTGTGCGTGCGTGCCTGTGTGTGGGGGTCTATTTTTAAGAACATCAAGTGGTTTTCTTCTTTTTTTCCTTTGGGTTTTTTGTTTGTTTGTATTTTCTTAACCATTTTTCATCGTCAGGCACAAGATAGAATCCTTGATAGCTTCATAAACATTTCACCACTTAGAATGTTTGTCATAAACACAGATGATTTGATATTTTAAGAAACACACATAAAATTTTGAAAATTTGTGATTACAGATGTATAGACTATAAAAACACAAATTATATGGAATTTCATGTGATGGAAACATTTACATTTTTTATTTATGCAACGAACACAACCTCTGAACATATTCATCACTGACTGAACAGTGTTACATTTTTCTCCATGTGAGGGACATTTTTCATACAAATATAGCATTTCTTGCTATCTGTTTTGTTCTTTTATAGTACTATAAAAGGTCCATTTTATAGTACTATAAAAGCTTTCCATGATATATACATTCTTTTCTTTTCTTCTTGCTTATTACTATTTTTCTTATTTTGTGGTAAAAATTACAACATCTTGCAAATCATGAATGATTGAAGAAGTCTGATACATACTGGAATAAACAGCTGTCCAACTGTGTTCTCAGAGTTCTAGGAAGGAAAATCTCCCACTCGCCAACAAAGAAGTCACATTATTATTCAAGGAAAACTAATACAAATTTAGATCCATTTATTTCCAAATACTTCAATGTAAAAGATAACTTATATGAAAGAATAAGTTTATAAGTGTTGGTGACAAATGGTGTTGTAGTTAAGCATATGTGTATTAAAGAATATCCTTAGATGATGTCAAATATTTAATATCACATGAACTATGAATTAAATATTGAAGGTAGTTAGAAATAACATGCAAAAATTGAAACTGCTCATATGCAAAAAAATGTTTATTTTTAGTTCTTGATTGTTTGATTTTATTTTAAAAGAAGAGAAGCCTGGGACTATATTTTTATATTCACATGGATACATTTGTTGGTAAATACTGAATTATCAACTGTGTATAAAGTCGGGTCTAAACAGAAAATGAAACAATGAAATAACATGTAATATGAAATGTATTGTTATATTTTCACATTTGTTGATTACAACTTTTGAGTAAGGAATCCAATTTAGGCTACTTCTACTTGAGCTGAAGTAAGCAAGAAGTAAGCACAGAAGTAGGCAGTGTTAAAAAGGCAGATATAAGGCTGGAAAGGTGGTTCAGTGGGCAAATCCGCTTACTACAATAGCATGCTGAGTATGTGAATCCTTAGAAACTACATAAAACTCAGAAGCGTAGTACAGCAATCTAAGTTCCTAGCCCTCCAATAGAGAGTTAGTGGAAAGCCTGGAATCACTGTAAAATAAGCCAGCTACCTTGTATCAAAGAAAGGGATGGGTGAGGAGTGATGTCTGAGGTTGTCCTCTGACACCTGCTTCTGTGCCATGACACATGAGCCAGTGTTCATATGTAAGAATGTGTATGTGCATACATACAAAGTCAAAAATATTTATAAAAAGGCAAATGCATAACAAGCAGAGGAATGCAGTGGCAATTTGGAATTTGGCAAAGTCGATTAAAACTTTCCAGGGGAAATTATTCTAAGCACATTTTTAGCCTGTAACAGAAATTATGGACACTTTACAGGAGAGATGTATGCACAAGCTATCAGGCTAAGTTTTCTTTTATTTCTCAATTTTTCTTTTCTCTTCTTTTCTTTTCTTTTCTTTCTTTCTTTTCTTTTTTTTTTTTTTTTTTGGTTTTTGGAACTCATTCTGTAGACCAGGCTGACCTTGAACTCAGAAATCTGCCTGCCTCTGCCTCCCAAGTGCTGGGATTAAAGGCATCAGCCACCACTGCCTGGCTCTCAATTATTTTTTAATTAACTCATTTATTTATTCACTTTACATCCCAATATCTGCCCTGCCTCTCCTTCTAGTCTCAACTCCACGCAGCTCCTCCCCATTCCCTCTCCTTTTTCTCTGAGAAGGGGGAAGTCCCCCCCCCCCGAATATCACCTATCATGGCACATTAAGACACTACAGGACTAGGTGCATCGTCTCCCTCTGAGGTCAGACAAGGAGGCTGTTAGGGGAACAGGATCCACAGGTAGGTAGCAAATTCAAGGACAGCTTCTGCTCCAGTTTTTGAGGAACTCACATGACAACCAATATACATATCTGCTACATATTAGTGGGGGTTTAGGTCCAGCCTATGCTCCCACGTTTGATGGTGGTTCAGTTTCTGGGAGTTTGCAGGGTTAGTTGACTCTGTTGGTTTCATGTGGAGCCCCTGTCCTCTTCACATCTTTTTCCCAACTTTTGGATTAGACACCTTGACAGTCATCTAATGTTTGGGTGTGGATTTCTGCCTCTGTTTCCATTGACTGCTGGGTAGATTCTCTCAGAGGACAGTTATGCTACACTCTTATCTGCAAGAAAAACAAAGTACTATTAATAGTGTTAAGGATTGGTTCTTGCCCATGGAATGGGTATCAATTTGGGCCAGTCATTGAATGGCCAATTCTCTCGACTAATGCTCTACCTTTGCCCCTGTCCATTTTTGTAGATAGAACACATATTGGACCAAAGGTTTTGTAGGTGGTTGTTACCTTTATGCCTACACTAGGAGTCCTGCCTGGCTACAGGCAGTGGCTACTTCAGGTGTCATATCTCCCACTTCTAGGAGTCTCAGCTACAGTTACCCCCACAGACTCCTCTGTCTCAGGTCTCTGGAACATCCCAGAGATGCTCCCACTCACCAGCCGATTTCCATTCTCTCTCTGTCTCTCTCTGTCTCTGTATCTGTCTCTCTGTCTCTCTCTGTCTCTCTCTGTCATCTCTCTTTTCTCTCTTTGTCTTTGTGTCTGTCTCTCTGTGACTCTGTCTCTGTTTCTCTCTCTCTCCCCTTCTCTCCTTACACCTATCTTCCTCCTGCCCTGTTCCTTTCTCATCTCCACTGCCACTCAAGTCATCAGGGAAATGCAAATTAAAATGACTCTGAGATTCTACCTTACACCCATCAGAATGGCTAAGATTAAAAACTCATGGGACAGCACATGCTATGGAGAATATTAAGCAAAGGGTACATTACTTGATTGTTGGTGGGAGTGAAAACTTGTACAACTACTCTGGAAATCAATTTGGTGTTTTCTCAGAAAGTTGGAAATAGTTTTACCTCAAGACTCAGCTATGCAACTCCTGGGCATACACTCAAAAGATGCTCCACCATACCACAAGACACATGCTCAATTATATTCACAGAAGCTGTATTCATAATAGCCAGAAACCAGAAACAACCTAGATGTTCCTCGACTGAAGAATAGATAAAGAAAACATGGTTCATTTACACAATATAATACTACTTAGCTATTAAAAACAAAGATTTCACAAATTTTTCACACAAATGGATGGAACAAGAAAATAACTTCCTGAGTGAAGTAAACCAGACCCAAAAGGAAATGCATGGTATGAACTCACTTATAAGTGGATATTAGCCATAATGTACAGGTAACCAACATACAGTCCACAGCTGCAAGGAAGCCAAACAACAAGGAGGTTCCAAGGAAGGATGCTTGAATATCACTCAGAAGAGCAAATAAACTAGTTTGTCAATTATAAAATATACCCCATTCACTATACAAGAATGGACCACCATTTTTATTTTTAAAACTTTTATTCTTTCGGATTTTTTTAGAGGTAATATTAGTTGTCTATGGTTAGAAATCTAGTACTGAGCATACAGGTTTAAAGTCAGAACTTCCACTAATTGAGAGCCTCTCCCAAATTCCTTACTTTCTTCAATGTTGGGCTCATCTATGTAAAATTTCTTTTAAATACTGGAGTGAGATAGGTATTTAAGGCAATGTCTGTCATGCATTAGAATAAATAAAAATAACTACCATTTTTGTTTCTATTTTGGAGAATATTAGCAACAATGTACTACAAAATATGTTTGATGAAGATCTGTAATATAATATTTTGCTTTAATTGTTCTAAAGAAATTCCATTAAGCAAAATCTTATGATCTTAATTGATTTTCCCTCACTCTGGAGATGCAATAGCGGAGCTAGTAGTGTAAGACATTTGAAAGGAAGTGGAGGATATGACTGAACATTATGAGCATTGTTATCAGAGACTATAACTTGAGTTATTATTGTTTCTCTAGTCAAAAGATCCATGATACCACATTTCAAAGTCTGTGGAAAGCCTTGGGAAAGACTAGTTCCAGATTTAGAGCAGTACCACACACCTAACTGTGGAGTTCTTTGTCTGCTTCATAGTAAGCAGATGTTGTCAAAGTTTTACTAAAAGGAACTTTCTGAATGGGAAGCATTTGTCTATTGATTATTTTAGACAAATTATGTCATATACTATAATATTTAATGATGCTAAGAATGTATTTTTTCCTGCATTAGCACTTGTATCAAAGAGAAGAATGAAGGAGATACCATGATATAGAAGTATCTAAGATTTTCTAAATCATTATTTATTCTACAGATGTATTATTGTGCAACTACTAGCTTTAATATTTAACACAGATATTTATTTCAAAATGAACCACATCAAACATATATGGATTAAAATAAAATGAATGTGAATTTATAAAATTTAAGCATAGGAAATCTTTGATTATGAATTATCTTGTCCCCAAATGCATCTCCACATTTGCAATCCAACATAAGGACTGTAGTACATACATGAGAATCAGAGATAAAAAAATTTATTAAAGAATTGTCACTTTCCACTTCAAAATTAGTAATTCTGGATGAATACGACTCAAAATAACAATTTAACACATGCAGCAGAAGTGATTCCTCGTCGCTCTGTGAAGCATGGCATTTCATTTAGTCAAGGCTGTTCTAAATTAATTTTGTTACATTTTACTGCCAAGTTTTCTTGGTTCATATAAAAAGTGATTCTAGAAGTATTATATGGTTGACACCATCAACAGAAGAAAATATTTGAAAAGAATTAAGTAATGGTGGCTTTATCTAAAAAGTTTGAGGTTTAAAAAGTTATCCAGTAACTTCCTATAAGAAGCTGTACCCACAATGTGGTGCACTGGAAAGATATTTATAGCTGTTTCCTCAGATCCTGTGGCTTGAACTTAACTACTTAACTACTTGCAATGTTGGGACATAGCAGTTGTAAAACCAGTAGATGATTTCTGTTCATTCATGATTGTTCTTGTTTTGCTACAAGTCTATTCTTTCACTGCCATTAGAGTTTACGTCTTCAGGATTCTAGTGTATAAGAAAGACCACCGAGACATCCCCTCTTGTAGACTAAACAAATACTGTATTCTTGGCCTTTCCATTCAGAGCCAGACATTGTTGGATTAGCTGAACCACAACCTGTAAGTCATTCTAATTAGTAAATCTAATATATATGGATATAGTATATATATATATGTATGTGTGTATATATACATACTTATATAATGTATATTTATTCACATATATATTCATCTTATATATTTATACATATGAATATATGTTTATACATATATTCATTCTATAAGTTCTTTTACTCTTGAGAACTCTGATGAATATACAACCAATATTGCTAAGTCAGAATAAACTAAAACAGTTTTACTAGATTTCAGGGTTGCTTACATTGACATTTGGTGACACGCCTCCGCCATTTTAGTATCATCATAAAAGATAGTCTTACCACGTGGAAACACTTCACTGGAGATTTGAAACTTCTTTCTTTTCACTATTTCTGTGTCAAGTCACTGCCTCTTGCTTTTTTTCTGAATGTTTGGTAGTTGAAATCATATTTTAGGCATCTTCTTCAGACCTTGTGTAGAGAAATATCCATTTAACATTCTTGGTGAAACTAAGTATCTTGATGGCCCATTTCTTTCAAAGTTGAGAATAGAGCTTTGTTGGAACATATTAGTTCCTTTATTTTTTTCCAAATTGAAGAAATTCTTTGTTTTCAATTTTGGATTATTAATAAAACTGTTACAAATAACCACATGCAGATTTTTGTGTGTATATATATTGTCATCTCATATTCATAATCATACACATAAAAGCAAACTTCTGGATTTTATGAAACCACCAGTATACAAAACTGTCAAAATATTTTTTTAACTGTGTACTTATATAGCATCAGTACCTCAGTGCATGAGTATTCATATTGATCTCTATACTTTTCTGCATTTGGTGTTGCTAGTAGTCTGGATTTTATCCATTCTAATATTGGGGAAATCAGAGTGTGCTAGGGCTGACTATCTTTTAGTGTTTTTATTTTTTTTTTTTAAATTTTTGATGACATACATTTCCTTTTTTTAATTAGGTTTTTTCTTTATTTACATGTAAATTATATATTTTCATTGATAAGATGGCTGGTGTCTTGGTTTCCCATTATTTTATGTCATAATACTTAAAATCCACTGAATTATTTCAATCATTGTAATTAAACGAGTAACATTATATCTATGTCTATATCAATATCGATATAGATAGAGATATATATAGAGAGATATCATATACACTTATACATAGTCTTTAGCTACTGGGTAAAGCAAAAATAAAAGAATAAATGAATACATGACTAAAGATGAAAAGATCTGTTAGTAGCATATTACTTCATTCAAGTGAATAATTACTGATGACATTTTGGAAAGAGATATCTAGACTTGGAATATTTATAGCACTTTTCTATTGTGTTAGCTTTTTGTGTATACATTCGTAATCCTTAGAATAATACATTGAAACATAGGTTGTTTTAAGACATGTTATTATGGTTAAAATGTTTCATTTTTATTGATTAGTTGTTAGTAGAAATTCAAGTGTTGCTTTACACATAGTCTAATTTGACTATTTTTATGTCCCCTCCATCTCTATTTGTTTGTGTATGTGTGTGTGTATGTGTAACTAACTTTCCACTAATGACTCTTTTTTTTCCAATTTGTATAGAAGAAAACAGTAATGTTGGTGATGTTCACATATTCACTCATAGAGCCAGGTTGAGAGATGGTCTACCAGTACCTTATAGTTACTATGGTTTCCTAAGCAGACATTTAGTCATTTGACAGTAAAAGAAAGGGTGGATACAGTACATTCATTTCATCCCACATTATTGATGAAATCAAAAATATCCCCTCTGTTCATATTTCACTGCACAATCCAGTCACTGTGCCCTAGTAGCATAGAGAGTGCAGTTTTTACTATGGACTCACAATTTTATCATAACTCTGCTTTACAAACCAAAGAAAGAACCATAAATGGAGCATTTTTTACCTCTCTGTGTGAGTCATTAGGAAGTATGGAAATCTATTTTCATGTCAAAAGTTGGGTTAAATGGATTTCCATAGATTGGTGGTTATAAAATTTGTCACATACAAAAGTTATCCAGAGGTTGTAGTGAATATAGTAAGTGAAGGAAGAGTACAAAAATTACTGACAAAATCCTGATTTTACATGTTAATTTATGATACCTCTGAGTATAAAAAATGATAAGTGAATACATAGTAAAAAATGGGCTGCATTGTATGGAGTGCAGTTGAGAATAACTGGAAGAGTAAGAACATTAAAATCGTAAGTCTTTGTGACTTCATGATTTCTGTATTTACATAAGTACAGAATACAAATTAGTCTAAGGGTGGTCATCAACAAAACTTTAATTGTGATACACACACACACACACACACACACACACACACATATATATATATATATTATATATATATACTAAAATAGGAAAAATAAGAAATGAAACAGTTTTTATTATATACAAAAGTTGTTCAATATTGTCCAATATATTTTTGGTTTCCAAGAATAGTTGATGATTGAAATAACTATTCAGAGAAAATGAGTGTCACTAATATACTTTTGGTAGAAATTGAAAACTTTTGTGTTGGTAGCAGGACTCCTATATCCTAATTTTGATTCTTTGGGTAGTTTTTTTGTTGGTTTCCAAAGGTTCAATAATAGACACTTCTTTGCTCTAGGGAACTGCTGTGTTTTATTTTTAATTAAATCTGAGACTTTGAAAGTCACTCTTTTTTCACTGTAGTTTTTAAACTGAAATTGGCAAAACAGTATTTGTCTGAGATTTTACTTTACTTCAGAGGGATGGCATGGGAGCCCCACAAGAAGCCACAGAGGTTGCTACAGGAACAGTGTCTCTGTTCTTCACACCAAGTGCTTTAGAATAGAAAGCATTTCATGAAATCTAAGTCCATTAAAGAATGTGGCTTATACAGGTTCAGCTCACTTTCCAATTGTGGTAGCGATGTGGTCATGATATTTAATATACATAATATTTTTTTATAATGTATCCATCTGTATATTACATGTATAATCCTCATATTAAATTTCAGAATGGTCAAAATATGTACTACATTTATTTACAAACTTTTGAATACGATATACCTTTGTACTATAAACAGCCAAGTGTCTTCAAACATGGTACACTTATTGCTATGATTCCTAAATGTTTTATTCTCAATAATTTCATGTGTTTTCAAGCTTTATCCCAAGAATAACAAGAAAGAAAGCCAGTCAAACATTTGTTCTTAAAAATGTTTAATGTGGTTCATACAGAACTAGACAGTTTTCCCCAAATTAGGATGACCACAAAATTCTCTCTTGATTCATTGGTTTTCTTGTAATCTTTTTAGTATATGTTGCAAATGCTGAGATGCCCTACACTATGAGGCCCTCAACAAATGTCAATACATGGAATATTCTGATTTTGTCTGTTAGCTCCCAGAATGTGATGAAAATAAAACTTCTTGTATACAAAGCCTCCAGCTTCAGGTATTTGATTATAGAGCAAAAAATAGATTTTTTTTCAATCTACAAGTTTTCATATAGACGGGTCAAAAATTGCTGCTAGCTTATTGATGTATTCATTAAGCAACTCAATAAACTAAAATCAATTAATGGGATAGTTATGGGTACAAACAAAAGAAAACGAGTGTCAAATATGTTAAACAACTTGTTAAAAAATCATCATTAACTACTAAAACTTGTATTGATTAATATGATTGAAACTATCAGATATTGGACTCTTGCATTGATGTATAAGATAATCATAGAAAACAATGGAAAGCTTCTGAACACTAACCTGAAATTATTTTGTAAGTTTAAAGATTTGTGAATAAATTTTATTGCCTAGATGTTATTCAATATCTATAAACAATGTATCGTCTCTCAAATTTGGATTAAACAACTGCACAACTCAATATTTTAAACATTGTATGAATTCTACCCTACAACAATGAACATTGTACTCTTAATATTATAATTAATCTTGATTAATTTTGGGAAAATGTTTTTATATGAATTTACAAAGGAACACTTGTACTTTATTCCTCCCAAAGCAGTAAGTATATTTAGATAAAATTTCTAGTGATAAACGTTGACATACCTCCTATAATCATATGTTATTTAAATTACAGACTATACAAGTATAAAATAAAACATTTAACTATCTTAATCTAGAAAAGGATAATGTATGATATAACACACAAGAGATTGTTAATGAAAAGCAAATTTAAGGTTTCCAAAACATGACATGTCACCTCCTGGGAAATGATTATGCATTTGGTTAGAGATAATGCAAAATTTTCATCATGTTTTTCTGAATGAGCAATGACAGTATTAAAACACAGAGATAGAGTAGCTGATGTTCTCTACTAGTGTTAAAGACTTTCCATTGTCATTCTACCTTGCAAACATTTATTACTTCAGATGACTTTAGAAAACATGAGAGTTACCAACAGGGAAACTGTCTGTTTGATTTGAGTATTATTAGCTAAATTTCCTTGGTCCATCAAGAAAGGATCATACTGTCCATGTGGTAGAGGAAAACATGAAGGACCTTATCCACACTCATCAGTGAGAGAAGCACATGTGGGGGGTGAGCAAGAGTTGATAATCACAAAGTTCATGGAAGATGAGCACTAAATATTTTCTTGAAAGTGTTGCAATTTCTTTTTTTTTCCAGGTAAGGAATGCATTTTGTTGAAAATGTCAGTATTTTAATACCTCTCTTATGCTATTACTCTGAAGTGTTTGTACAGTGAAAAATATAACATGATTCAAAATATTCATGTTATTTACCTGACTTGTAAAAGGTACTGTATGAGGGTTATGCTGCATTAATGATGAAGTCTGAGTTGTCAATGATGCATCAGGGTTGTATTAAAAAAAAGAAAAATGAAAACACATGCCCTTGAAGTTGTTTAACTACAATGAGTCCAGATTTGAATCCCTTACTTCACAATCCCTGTGTTTTCCATCCTCTGTCTTTTTGCTTCAGTATTATGAATCTGTTTCTCGCTATGTCTGCGTGTCTATCTCTATGTGTGAGTTGTCTGTTATACGAGCTGTTTGTGAGTATGTGTTTGGTAGCTCTCTATCTGTGTGTGATGTGACAGTCTTTTGTATGTGTGTCTGTGAGCTTCACTCTATTTATTGAACAGTATAGATAGCATTATTAAATATTTTCTTGGTCGATTGACCCGGGTTCTTTCCTCCCCTACAAGTTTCTGGTGACAGTATGACATCCCAAACTTTATTAAACTCAAAAGTATGAGAGATTAGCCCCACAACTTACTCATAATTAAAGAGAGAAATGTATTGTAATATTTAGTTTTGTTTTTGCTTTATTTTTGTGTTAACATCAATTTACAAACATCACAATTTTCTTCTTTATGAGTCTAAATTCAATGTAAGTTATAGGTTATAGGAAGTTTGCTAATTATTTTGAGAAATGTGGATGCCATATAGAGTATATCTATGCTTATATCTACATATGCACTTGTATCATACAGAGAGATTTATATGACAGAAAATGTTTTATTATTTCCTTTTTATTATAAAAGCAGAAAAGAAAGTCAAGGCAAAATGCAGCCATTTTTCTATGAGGCATTTGACTTTCTAGGAAAAAATGACAAAGAATGTTCATTCATTCTTAGTATAAATAGTAACTCTAACCCATTTCACCTTCCTTCTCATAGCTGCAAAGCTGAAAAATGTTCCGGATATTAACTTATAATATGTCAGTCCTGAAAGGAGAAAAGAAAAATTACTGTGATAAATATAGCTACGATGGCTATATTACATTTTAAAGTATATGACACATGTTTCAAAAGTCTCTGGGTTTTAATGTCAGACAGGGATAGGTGTTAAAGTAATATTAGGGGAGTATAGGCCAATATCAAGTTTTAGTATATTGCCCTGTAAGTGTTCTCTCTCTCTCTCTCTCTCTCTCTCTCTCTCTCTCTCTCTGTGTGTGTGTGTGTGTGTGTGTGTGTAGGCATAATTACATTACTGAGAATATAACTCAAGGCCTCCTGTACGCTGTGTAACTCTCCAGCTTTGTCTTCTTTAATGGTTAGACCTATTTTCTTTAATGGTTTTAGCACTCATCATAGATATTTTTTGATTTATGTTTGTTTGGTGATTTGTTTGTTTGTTTGTTTGTTTTGTTTTGTTTTTTGAGACAGGGTTTCTCTGTGTAGACCTGGCTGTCCTGGGACTCACTTTGTAGACCAGGCTGGCCTCAAACTCAGAAATCTGCCTACATCCCCTCCCAAGTGCTAAGATTAAAGGCGTGTGCCACCACTGCCCAGCTCATTTTTTTTATTGGATTTTTTTAATGGAAGAAGAGTTTTATCATCAAGTACTGTTGGATATGTATATAAAAAGAAAGTAGAACTTTAACATCAACCTCACTCAAAAACTAGCTTAAAATGTATAATGGATTTAATAATGAGGTTTAGCATTGGAAAATCTCCTTGTAAATGGTACAAAAGATCATAATTCATAGTTTTTGAAAAATCATAAAATAAATTAAAATTTATTAAGTATTAAATTTAATAAATAAAACTCCCAAATTAAATGTATTAAAATACTATGTGCAATGCATAAAATGTAATGTAGGAGAATGGCTGTATAATATGTGGTGATAAGAGAGTATGTGGCTTTGTGTAAGAGGGTTATGTGGTTATGTCTTACTAAACTTCATGGACTTATAAAACAAAAAGGCAATTTCGTTGCATATTAATGGAAAATAGTTCAATGACTAATGAGCAGTGGATGGGTATCAGGAGAGATTTTCTCCCTCTGTTTCATTATCATATATATAAATATATATCCCATATATATACCCAAAGGCTAATAAAATGAGTTTAAAAGAGCCTATGGCTTTGGGAGGTAGGAGAAGCCCATACTAGACCTGAGTGTTAGTTTACTGCACAGAGTCTGAACTCCTTCTATACAGTGTCTCTCAATGGTCTCAGTGTGGTTTTCTTTTTTTATTAGATATTTTATTTATATTTCAAATTATTTCCCTTTTCCTGGTTTCTCTTCAGAAAAATCCACTATTTCTGCCCCTTTCCCTGCTCACCAACCTACCCACTCTCACTTCCTGACATTGACATTCCCCTACACTGGGGCATAGAGCCTTCACAGGACCAAGAGCAGTTCCTCCCACTGATGACCGATTAGGCCATCCTCTGTTATATATGCAGCTGGAGCCATGAGTCCCACTATGTGTATTCTTTGGTTGGTGGTTTAGTCCCTGGGAGCTCTGGGGGGTACTGGTTGGTTAATATTATTGCTCCCCCTCTGGGACTGCAAACCCCTTCAGCTCCTTGGGTCCTTTTCTTAGCTCTTTTATTGGGGATCCTGTGCTCAGTCCAATGGATGGCTGTGAGCATCCACTTCTGTATTTGTCAGGCACTGGCAGAGCCTCTCAGGAGACAGCAATATCAGGCTCCTGTCAGCAAACACTAGTGGGCATCCTAATATTGGTATTAGGTCTTCTTTGAAGATCTGATAGAACTCTGCACTAAACCCATCTGGTCCTAGGATTTTTTTTTTCTTTTTTCTATTTTCTTTCTTTTTTTTTTTTAGTTGGGAGACTATTAATGGCATTTTCTATTTCTTTAGGGGATTTGGGACTGTTTAAATTATTTATCTGATCTTGATTTAACTTTGGTACATGGTATCTGTCTAGAAAATTGTCCCTTTCATCCAGGTTTTTCAGTTTTTTTGAGTATAGGCCTTTGTAGTAGGATCTTATGATTTTTTTTATTTCCTCAGTGTCCGTTGTTAGATCTCCATTTATATTTCTGATTTTGTTAATTAGTATACAATCTCTGTGTCCTCTAGTTAGTCTGGCTAAGGGTTTATCTATTTTGTTGATTTTTCTCAAAGAAACAGTTCCTGGTTTGGTTGATTCTTTGTAAATTTCTTTTTGTTTCCACTTTTTTGATTTTAGTCCTAAGTATGATTATTTCCTTCCTTCTACTCCTCTTGGGTGAATTTGCTTCTTTTTGTTCTAGAGATTTTAGATGTTCTGTCAAACTGCTAGTTTATGCTCCAGTTTCTTTTTTGGAGACACTCAGAGCTATGAGTTTTCCTCTTAGGACTGCTTTCATTGTGTCCCATAAGATTGGGTATGTTATGGTTTAATTTTCATTAAATTCTAAAAAGCCTTTAATTTCTTTCTTTACTTCTTCCTTGACCAAGTTATCATTGAGTAGAGTATTGTTCAGCTTCCACTTGTATGTGGGCTTTCTATTGTTTATGCTGTTATTGAGGACTAGCCTTAGTCTTTGGTGATCTGATAGGATACAAGGAATTATTTCAATCTTTTTGTATCTGTTGAGGCCTGATTATATGGTCAATTTGTAGAAAGTATCATAAGGTACTGAGAATAACGTATATCCTTTTGTTTTAGGATAAAATGTTTTATAGATATCTGTTAAATTCATTTGTTTAATAACTTCTGTTAGTTTCACATGTCTCTATTTAGTTTCTGTTTCCTTGATATGTCCATTGCAGAGAGTGGGATGTTGAAATCTCCCACTACTATTGTGTGTGGTGCAATGTTTGCTTCAAGCTTTAGTAAAGTTTCTTTTATTAATGTGGATGTCTTCCATTTGAAGCATAGATGTTTAGAATTGAGAGTTCATCTTGGTAGATCTTACCTTTGATTAGTATGAAGTGCCCCTCCTTATCTTTTTTGATCACTGTAGGTTGAAAGTCGATCTTAGAATGGCTACTCCAGCTTGTTTCTTGGGACCATTTGCTTAGAAATTTTCTTTCCAGCCTTTTACTCTGAGGTAGTGTCTGTCTTTGTCACTGAGGTGGGTTTCCTGTATGCAGCAAAATATTGGGTCCTGTTTAAGTACCCAGCCTGTCTATGTCATTTTATTGGGGAATTAAGCCCATAGTTATTAAGAGATATTAAGGAGATGTAATTGTTGCTTCCTATTATTTTTGTTGTTGGAATTGGAATTCTGTTCGTGTGTGTGGCTATCTTCTTTTAGTTTTATTGAAAGATTACTTTCTTGCTTTTTCTAGGGTGTATTTTCTGCCTTGTGTTGGATTTTTCCATTTATTATCCTTTGGGGGCTGGATTTGTGGAATGTTACTGTGTAAATTTGGTTTTGTCCTGAAATACCTGGGTTTCTCCATCTATGGTAATGGAGATTTTTGCTGGATATTTTGTCTGGGCTGGCATTTGTGTTCTCTTAGGGTCTGTATGACGTCGGCCCAAGATCTTCTGGCTTTCATAATCTCTATAGAGAAGTCTAGTGTAATTCTGATAGGTCTGACTTTGTATGTTACTTGACCTTTTCCCCTTACTGCTTTTAATGTTTCTTTTTTGTGCATTTGTGTTTTGATTATTAAGACATGAGAGGAATTTCATTTCTGGTCCAAACTATTTGGACTTCTGTAGGCTCCTTGTATGTTCATGGGCATCTCTTTCTTTAGGTTTAGGAAGTTTTCTTCTATAATTTTGTTGAAGATATTTACTGACCCTTTAAGTAGGAAATCTTCAATCTCTTCTCTTTTTTTTTTTGACCAAAATAATTTTTATTAGACATTTTCTTTATTTACATTTCAAATGTTATTTCCCTTCCTGGTTTCCTCTCCAAAAAAACCCCTCTATTCCCTCCCCCCTCCCCCTGCTAACCAACCTGCCCTCTCTCATTTATACCTATTATCTTTGGGTTTAGCCTTTGCATTGTGTCCTGGATTTCTTGGTTGTTTTGGGTTAGGATCTGTTTGCATTTTGCATTTTCTTTGATTGTTGTGTCAATATTTCCTATGGTATCTTCTGGACCTGAGATTCTCTCTTATATCTCTTGTATTCTGTTGGTGATGCTTGCATCTATGGCTCCTGACTTCTTTCCTAGGTTTTCTATCTCCAAAGTTGCTTTCTTTGTGATTTTTTTATTGTTTCTACTTTCACTTTTAGATCCTGGATCAATCCCTTCACCTGCTTGCTTGTGTTTTCCTGTAATCCTTTAAGAGATTTTTGTATTTCCTCTTTAAGGGCTTCTACCCATTTACCCGTGTTCTCCTGTATTTATTTAAGGGAGTTATTTACATTCTTCTTAAAATCCTCTATCAACATTATGAGATAGATTTTAAATCCAAATGCCGCTTTTCAGGTGTGTTGGGATATCCAGGACATGCTGTGGTGGGAGTACTGGGTTCTGATGATGCCAATGGGTCTTGGTTTCTGTTGGTAAGATTCTTAGGTTTGCCTTTTGCCATCTGGTAACCTCTGGTTGTCTTAGTCATGGTTTCTATTCCTGCACAAACATCATGACCATGAAGCAAGTTGGGGAGGAAAGGGTTTATTTAGCTAACTTCCACATTGCTGTTGATCACCAGAGGAAGTCAGGACTGGAACTCAAGCAGGTCAGGAAGCAGGAGCTGACACAGAGGCCATGGAGGGATGTTCCTTGCTGGCTTACTTCTCCTGGCTTGCTCAGCCTGCTCTCTTATAAAATCCAAGACTCCAGCCCAGGGATGGCACCACCCACAAGGGGCCCTACCCCCTTGATCACTAATTGAGAAAATGCCCCACCACTGGGTCTCATGGAGGCACTTCCCCAACTGAAGCTCCCTTTTCTGTGATAACTCCAGCCTGTGTCAAGTTGACACACAAAACCAGCCAGTACAATTGACCCCTTATCAACTTGACACACAAACATATCACTATTAAACCTCAACCCTTACTTTCTTATTCATCCCCAAGATATAAAATCCCACAGTCTTTACACATTAAAAGTTCAATCTATTTAAAATGTCCAATATCTTTTAAAATTCAAAGTCTCTTAACTGTGGGCTCCACTAAAATACATTCTTCCTTCAAGAGAGAAAAATATCAGGGCACAGTCACAATCAAAAGCAAAACCAATGTCTGGGATCCAACTCACGATCTTCTAGGCTCCTCCAAGGGCTTGAGTCACCTCTCCA
>JADRCD010167579.1:19637-43955 GCA_019843815.1 Montemys delectorum
TGTCCGATATCTTTTAAAATTCAAAGTCTCTTAACTGTGGGCTCCACTAAAATACATTCTTCCTTCAAGAGAGAAAAATATCAGGGCACAGTCACAATCAAAAGCAAAACCAATGTCTGGGATCCAACTCACGATCTTCTAGGCTCCTCCAAGGGCTTGAGTCACCTCTCCAGCTCTGCCCTTTGTAGCACATATCTTGTCTTCTGGGCTCCAGATGCCTGTACTCCACTGCTACTGCTGTCCTTGGTGATCATTGCATGGTACTGGCATTCCCAAAACACTGCTGTAACTAGGCTTCACCAATAGCCTCTCATAGACTCTCTTCATGGTACCAAGCCTCAACTCCTTTGCATGACACCTTCAGTCCTGGGCCATCAATTGCAAACTGAGCTGCACCTTCACTTATGGCCTTCCATGGCCTCTCACCATGCCGAGCCTCAGCTGCTCTTCATGACCCCTTCATGCTGTCAAAACCAGTACCACCTGGGTGACTCTTACACATTACCAAGTCCTGCTGCAGCACAAAGTACAACCTTGGCTATCTCTGGAAAATAGCCTCTTTGTGCTCTCAGAAAACACTTCCCAGAAGATGTCACCTCAATGATGCTGGTCTCTTCTTAATCACTGCTAATTTCTTAGCTCCAGCTAACCAGCATCAATAGTTCCAGTAAGGTAAAGTTTTCACTTTAGTAGTTCTGGTATCTTGTTAATCACAGCTGATATTTCAGCCCCAGCTAACCAGAACCACAGAATCTTCACAATCAAAACAACAATAAGTCTTTAATCTTCCCTCTGAAATTTCACAAGCCAGGCCTCCATCTCTGCACTGTTCTCAACATGATCTTCCAAGCTCCCACAGAACATTCCACAGAGTTCTTAACAACCAATGGTTCTTCTAGCTCAAAGTTCCAAAGTCCTTCCACAGTCCTCTCCAAAACTTGGTCAGGTTGTCACAGGAGTACCCCACTATTCTGGTACCAATTTGTCTTAGTCAGGGTTTTCTAGAGTCACAGAGCTAGCTTATGGTAGTCTCTATGTTGTAAAGGGATTTATTGATGACTTACAGTCTATAGTCCAACTCCCAACAATCAACTCCCAACAAAGGTCGGCAGCAGCTGTGAATGGAAGTCCAAAGATCCAGCAGTTGCTCAGTCCCACAAGGCAAGCAGATGAAGCAGAAAGAGCCTTCCTTCTTCCAATGTCCTTATATGGGTCTCCAGCAAAAAGTGTGGCCCAGGTTAAAGGTGTGTGCCACCACACCTTTAACCCCAGATGATCTTGAACTCATAGAGCTTTCTATTTTAATCCTCTGGGATTCATAGCCACTATTCCTCAAGGTCTCCATGCCAAGATTCAGGTTGGAAACTTATATCTCTCAGCCTCCAGATTAGGGCCACAGGTGAGCCTTCTAATTCTGGATTGTAGTTCATTTCAGATATAGTCAAGTTGACAAGCAGGAATAGCCACTACACTGGTGTTAGATGTTCTTGTCGTCTCTGGCTGGAGCTTGTTTCTCCTGTGGGTCTGTAAGCCTGTGTCAGCCAGCACTCCTGGGAGATCAGCTCTCTCCTGGTAAGACCTAAGAACAGAGAACTTTGCAACAGCCCCACCTCCTTGGCGCAGATGGAGGCAGGAAGGACCCTGTCCCAGCTGCTCTGCTACTTCTGCAGCTTGTATGCTCCTGGCTGGTCCAGCCTTAGACAATTACCAGAGAGAAAATGGTGATCTCCCCTGAGTCTCTTGGATATTTTCTTTATTTCCACTTCAGTTGTTATCCAGGTTTCCCTTCCAGAAACCCAATATTCCATCCTCCATTTCCATGCTTCTATGATGGTTGCTCATCCACCCACGCACCCACTCCTGCATCCCTGCCCTTGCATTTCCCTACACTAGGGCATTGAGCCTTTACAGGACCAAGAGCCTATGAACAATAATTTTTATTCAAATTTTGGTTCACATAATATGAGGTTCCACCTATGAATCTGAGTGTCTAACAGCCACTAGTTGATGTTTACAATATACTACAACATTTTAATATCAAGACCTATTTCAAACAACAATGTTTTTATACAAATAATATTAATCTTAAATAACTAATTTCCACAAAAGGCTCCAGTTACTGTAAAACATAAAAATCAGATGCATAAATCAAACAAGTTCAATGATTCTTGTTCAGCATCCTTTCCACAGGCACCAACATTCTTCAACCACTCTCCTGGGGAAATCTCCATCAATGGCTGTCTTGCTTAGTTCTATGTTTGCTAAGACAGGGCAATTTGTGAAGCTGTAGATAGTAAAATATTTTTGAAAGCTTATTAAAATGATAAATATTAAGAAGAAGTAAAAGAGGTTTTAACCCATTCTATGCTTTTCTGGATTGTCAATGAATTGAACTACAAGCTCATTTGCATCTTAAAATCATAATTTCCCAGCTATGTGTAAAAACTTCATTCATGAGCTAGAAGTATTGGTTAGTATGGGAGTCTGAATTTAGTCTGAATATGAACAATACCATCAATTCTACATGTTAGACATGATCTGGTTTGGAAATAAAACAGATTGGAGTCTAATGAAGAGTTCTGGGAAAATGGTTAGCTGTAAAGATATACATATATAATAGTCCTCATAAATCTATGTGGAGAAAATAAAAAAACTGAATTTATGTGGCACCAGAACATCTCTGACTATAACTCCAAAAATATTAGATATTCAAGTCAGAACTGGGGATGTCAAATACTCCAAATGTCTTAGTCCTAAAACAAGTTTAAAATAAATCAAAACATTAGGCACATATATTGTCTGCTCTAGTTGTTCTTTTTTAGACAATTACAATAATAAATTCTCATGTCTTTCATTACATATTTTTTATATAAATATGCTGCTCTTGACATAGTGGAGATTGGAGACATTAGTTGGAATTCTCTTTGGTTTTACTGAGTTCATTACCTAGGTAAGAAAAACAAGGCAATAAAACAAGTGATGAGTAAGTTAAAATTTTTTAAATTGTAAAACTATGTAAATCAGTGTACCTGGCATCAGAGAAATGAGATAATAACACCATGGACTGCCTGAGCAACACGACCTTATTTGGTAGTAATAGGTGTGGGTGAAGTGTGCATTCTGTGAGTACTTTCAGCAGAATAGGCTTTAACCTATTTTTGGTGTAAACAACTTATTTTCAAATTCTTCTCTATGCTGGTTTACAATAAGCTGCTATAGACTTAAAATTCAAGCAGAAAAAAATTCATTGTTTTTTTTTTTTTTTTTTTTTTTTTTTTTTTTTTTTTTAAACCAAGGCTACATGGCCAAGATCTAGCTGTTGTTTTATTTGGATTCTTTTGGGGTCTATTGTTGGCATGGAGACAGATACATCTTGTCCCTCCCCTATGAGGTGAAAATTTCTGGTTTTTAAAAAACTCATTTGTATCATGTGATGTCTTTCTGGAAGCTGATTGTGAGAGGGCACGTGATGTTTTGCTGAAAACAGACATTTCAAAGGGCATGTGATGTTTAGAAAGAATATAAATTGAAGCCCACAGACAGTGAGAGAATGCCCTTGCATTTCTAATCCACGCAATGCTTCACTTCTTTGCTGGCAGGTCTTCACTGGTCTTCACTTCATAGAAATAAAAGCAGCAAAGGACTTCCTGTTGTATTCTGATTCTGGACACTTCCGGTGATTCTAGCAAATCTTGCTAGAATCAAGCTTTGCTGTTTGGAGTTTACTATTGGACCGAACTGCTTTTATTCTGACACTGAAGAGTAGAACACACCAAAAAAAAAAAAAAATACTTTCAAACAGGTCCACAGCCCCCTTTTCCTGTTGACCTTCTTTCTCTCCTCCTTCTGGTTTAGCGGAACAGACGGGAGGGTAAAGTGTTTAACAACCCTAATTAGAGTAAATTTTAAGCAATCTACACCCACATTCCCTCTCTCTTGTAAGTAGATCACAGCTATCTTTTTGATTATACAAATGTTTTTTTTTACTAAGACATATTTTGATTGAACATTAATTTATTTCATTACCCATTTAAAGGTCTTTTGTATAAATATATTACTATAACTTCAAACCTGAGACAATCAAGTTAAAAGAAATAATTAGCATGGATTAGTCTTCCGTTGGCTCATTACAAAGTGGCTCATATAAATTTGTTTTGAACTCTTGATGGAGGAAAATCATTCTTGACACAGCTATATAAATATATGTGTATGAGACAGGGACAAAGGCTTTTAATATTTTCTACAAAGTCATGTGTTCAATGACCTTAATTCTATTAGGCATAACTTTTTAAAGGTTTTGTTACCTCCTAATCACATTAGAGATTTGACACCAAGTCTTTTTGATACATAGTTCTCTGGATGACCCAGTAAAACAATAGCTGTCACATTATGAAGGAACTGGGGGCTTGGGCAGCAAAATATAGATTTTCAGATGGATATAATTTATATCATAACAAATTCAGAATCTTGTGTAGATGCTCTTCATCTTATGATATGTTTATGTTCAGCTACGTGTATCATAACTGAAAATAGAAACAAAAATACTTCTAGTGTTCTTACCTACTGATCAGTATAATTTATTTTAAAACATCATAATCATTTCTCTTATAGTTGCTTACATTTGAGTGAAATAATCTGACACAGAATGGATTTTATAATAAAATGCTAAGAAGCTCAATATATCAGATGGCTGAGTAGGAGAGATAGCTAACTGCCACTGTACACCATTAAAGGAGAGCTTGAAAATGTATTATGAGCACAAAAAAAGGAGCACTGATCAATGTTTAGCTGTATACATCAGTTTTCCAGCTCTCTCATTTTGGGCAACTTTTCAGTTGGATCTTTATACATTGGAAGTAATCTATACAGAAGTATGAACATCCTACTTCAAAGCCTTATTCCACAGCAGAAAGTAAAAGGTTTGACTACAGATCTGAATGGTTTGCTCAGAAAGAAAGAAAAGGGAGAAAGAGAGAGAGAGAGAGAGAGAGAGAGAGAGACATAATATAGAATTAATCAGAGATCCGGAATTCTTTTATTTGTGATATTATAAAATAAGTTTAATATTTCTCACTCTTTTCTTCCCCCTAAGCTATCATAAACCCTTCCTCCCTCTCTTTCAAATTCATGACCTCTTCTTCACTGATTGCTCTTGTATGTATATATGTATTATATACAACATACACACACACACACACACACACACACACACACACACGTGCGCGTTCCTAAATATAGTCCCTTAAGTCCATATAATGTTACTTGTAGGCATGATATTCTGGGGAATGATGATTTGAGTTCCTGAACTCTTGACTTTTACTTGTTGCGTTGTCTGTTTTAACTTTACAACAGTGCTTATATAAGGCTGACATACTACTGTCTTGCACCTGGAACCATACATGAGAAAGGAGAAAGCACAAAATTTCAAACACAGAATGTACACCTATTAGTGCCTTGATTCAGTTTCCCAGGTTAGCTATGTATCATAGTCCAAAATACTCTCAACAGGAGAACTAGAATTGATTCTAACCAAGAGCTAAGTCAATATTTACTATCTAGGCCACTGTTTCTAAATTATTCTTATTAAATAAGTCCCTTCACTAGAATTCATGCCCTTTTATTTTTCTTTGCTCCCTTTCTCAATATCTCCTCTCCCTTATTCTTTTCCTCCTTTTTTTCTTTCTCTCTCACATTTTTTTAATGGGATTGGCATATGAACCTTAAAGAGCCTTCCCTTACTAGAAAGACATCCTGTCATTAAGCTGCACCTTTGTACTCTTTTTACTATTTATCTTGAGACCCATAATCAGTCAGTTGCTCAGGCTGTCCTTGAACTCATTCTTTACCTGAGAAGATCTTGCATTTCTGATCTTCCTGTCTCAGCCTTGCAAGGAGACAGGATGACAAGTATGGATAAACAGACCTCACTAGATGGATCACAGCTAATGACAGTGACTTTCAGAAGTATTTTAAGCATGTACTTGTGAAATTTGTTACTTTGTTTTTATTAAAGAGAAACACCCAGAAAGGCAAAGGTGGTACTAATTTTAGAGAAAAGAAAAAAATTAACTCTGATCGTCATTCACAATGTATTTTTTTCTAATAATTTACAGTTGTCTTTTGAATAATTAATATATACTTAATTTTTAGGGTTCAGTTTTCCAAACAGAGATATCTTTTTGATTCCAGAAGATTTTGCAAAATTTGTAAGCTAATAAAATTGAAAAATTTATGATTATATGCGTGTATATATGTATATATATATATATATATATATGCAGATATGTAAAAGCCAGACATATATAGGCTAATTGTAAGAAAAATGATACTCAAGTCAACCTCTTAAAAAGATGGTTCCATTTGATAATAAAATAGAGACAAAAAAAAGGACAAATGATTTTTTTCAGGTCATCCATAAATTAGGTGAAATGTTCTGCCATCTTCTGACACTGCTTTATAAATGTGAGTCATCAAGTGTAGGTGAATATAAAGCGGTATCTGCTAGAGAAAAGTAGAAAATGACCCATTTTGCATGCCAACTCCATGAAATCTTGGGTTCATTGTCCTATGTGTGGCCTAAAGCCTTGCCCTTTGCAATCAAAGCTTCCCAAGTATAAATCAAAATTCTCTTTCCTTTTTTTTTTGTTTTTTTTTTGTTTTTTGGGTTTTTTGGTTTTTTGGTTTTTTGTTTGTTTTTTTGAGACAGGGTTTCTCCGTGAAGACCTGGCTGTCCTGGAACTCACTCTGTAGACCAGGCTGGCCTCGAACTCAGAAATCCACCTGCCTCTGCCTCCCAAGTGCTGGGATTAAAGGTATGTGCCACCGCCGCCCAGCTCAAGATTCTCTTTCTTAAACTCACTTTGGAAAAATAAATTTTCTGTTCTTAGGAAATAATCATATAGCATCAAAAGTAAGCATATTCTGTAATCAGATAAAGGACGTCTTAGAATATATAGTGGAGCCAAGCAAATTTTCATACATAGTTTTCAGTTATTATAGGTATAGTCTTTCCCATGTTCCTGTTTCTTACATTTACTCTACTATGTATTTTTGTGTTATAATTATAAAAGCCCCTTGACCATCATACAACATGATTAAAACCAATGAAATCAAGTAATAACTATTCAAGTTTAAACTTTGATCAAAACACAAACATTTTCTTTACTGTTCTTCAAATATTCATCTAACATTCTTTGTCATTTTCCACCAAAGACCTAATTTTACTCTTCCACATAATTTGTTATTAATTAAAATCACATTATTTACTTGATTTTTATGTATGTACATTAGATTACACAAAGTCTAGGTGGGGACAACTCATATATTATTCACATCTAAATGGTTATGTTAATTAAAAAGGAAATTTAATATATTATTAATGAATGAATTCATTGATTTAGATGAATACACACTATATTTTATATCCTGCAGAATTAAGTATATGATTATTTTACTTCTGAAATAATCCTGTAATCATTGAAGGCAATGTGTGATTTCTGCAATTTCAGTGTAATCATTTTTATAGTTGTCTTATCGCTTTCTCTGTGTCTGTGATCATTTACAAAGTCTTGAACCAACTAACTCTAAAACACAACTAGGATCCTTGTTAGAGATTTGCTAAGCCAAAGTTTCTACCAAGTAGGCAAGTTAACACCTAATTGCTTCTTCCTTCCCCAGTTAAGTACTCTTAAATCTCACAATCATGTTACTTGGTATAATGTGAGAAATTGGAAATACTCTAGAGAAGTTAAATACTTGCTTTGTGCCTTTTCTTTACCCCCCATGATAAGAATTATGAGTACAGATTGAAAACCATGGTCTTAGATTTTATTTATCTGAAAAATAAAGGTGCTATTTAAATTTTCTTCAGTTTTTGAAGACATCCTTTAAACATAAGTTCAATAACTTAATTAAGAGGAAATACAATGTCTTTGTTCAGGAGGTATAGACAATAAAATGTACTCTGAACTTAAAGAGGGATTTAGTAGAAGTGAGAAAAATTAATATTTCTGCATGAGTTGATTTCCAATTCTGTTTTAAAATTAGACACCTTTCTTATTTTCTGCTGAAGATATTATTCTCAAGACAGACTCTCCCATTTAACTGGTAATATTTACATGGAAATGAAATCTATCATCTTGTAATACAGAAACTTTAAGTGTCCAGTTATGACTAGGAAAAGATGAGTCTTAGTCTTTTTTTTTCCTTAATTATTTGTCCATTCATCCATCAAACAATTTTGGCTCCATTCCTGTTACAATGTGTTTTATTCCTAGGGCATAGGGATTCACAAATGAGCAAAGTAAAGTCCCTTTCCATGAGAACCTTAGTACTCCATTCAGTCAAATGACACTTACATAGTAGAGTGGACTACAGGATCCCAGATGCCGCACTTCCTAATTCTCCCACTGGTTATTCATGTGTTCAAGCTGTAAACATGAAAGTCAGATGGAAATTTATCTTTCTTTTAATTTTAATCTTTGCCTATCACTTAACTCTATTATAGATATCTTTCAATATCTTGATATATCTGTTTTTCTCAATCCCACTAAAAACTCCATACTCTGAGCCATCCCTGTCCCCACACAGGGGATGTAGAGATAACTATTGGTAAAACACATACCCTACAAGTTGTAGGACCTGGACTACATTTCTGGTGCTCACAGAAGAAAATCTGGATAGGATGATATTCATTTTTTTTTTTTTGAGACAGAGAAAGGAAAGTCTAAGGCGATCACTGGCTACTGAGTGTTCTTGAGTTCCAGGCAAATAGAGTCCCTGTTTCAGGAAAGACTGTATAATACACATGAAAAATAGTACCTTGGTTTGTCCTCTGAGCCCCTGTTTCAGGAAAGAATGTGTAATGCACATGAAAAATAGCACCTTAGTTTGTCTTAAACCTGCATGGACAAGTGTGAACATGTTCTTATACATGGTCACCTGTACATACATAACACACACACATATATTTACACATATATTTACTACACTATTTGTACATGTTTTATTCTCTGTCATAATTTCTATCACTTTAACATACCTAGATGTTGCAATTCTTAAAAATTGAGGACGTTCCAAGATGCTTATTTAATTCTTAAATTGATCCACTTCATTTTCATGGAATTTATTGAACACTTGTTTTCATTAGCTCATGACACTTTTGCTCTTACATCTTTATTAATAGTGTTTGTTGGATTATTTATATAGCTATACTCAAAGTCATTATAATTATTAAAGTGAAACATCAATTCTTTTTAGTGCATCCTATAAATTGATTAGCTCTGCCTTCAGAGAAGAACTTCTGTTGGTCTACAAAACAATAGTGGTAGAATTGTAGTGCCTAGGCCAAAGAATTGAGTAGGGGAGGTTTTACAGCCTAAATTTAGTATTTAAATAAGGCATGCATAATTCCTTGGACCTTGGATGTGTCAGGTAAGATAATACCCAATTGTTATGGAAATTGCAGAAACTTCTCACCATTTCTTCACTTTAAGGTTATTTTACAAATTTGGCATAAAGTAGTGCCATTGATGCTTTGGTTGAAAGTGAACCTGGCATTCTCCTACACTGGGGCACAAAACCTTCACAAGGCCAAGGTCTTTTCCTCCTATTGATGATCGAATTTGTGAAGGTTCTGTGCCCCAGTGTAGGGGAATGCCAGGACCAATAAGTGGAAAAGGGTGGGGTGGCAGGCATGGGGAGGGGGAGGCAACAGGGGTTTGTTCTTGTTGTGTTTGTTTGTTTGTTTGTTTGTTTTTTGGAGGGGAAACTGGGAAAGGAGAAATTTACATGTAAATAAAGAAAATACCTAATTAAAAAAATGAAAAAAAAAAGAAAGTGAACATAAGTTACTCTTTTTTACTTCCTTCTGCTTTTCAATCCTTACCTAGGAAAATTCTCCAATGCCTCCCATTTTTTTAAGAATCAACTATATATACATATATAGTACTTACATGTGCACACATGCAATTGAAATGACCACATTTAGGCTTACTACATTCACACCAAAACTGTAGACTAGGAAAAACCCTATTGCTAGCTTGTGATACCTCCTTTTATCTTGTCGGTTAGGAGAATAAAAGATACCCACCTCCACCAACAATATGGATTATTAATGCTCTGGATCACCTTTAAGAATATGAAAGTAAATTCATATTTCTGAAGACACTCTATATTTTGGACAAGACAATATGAGGATTTCTGTTAGAGAGGTGGCCTTAGAATTCTCCTGCCTGAGGACAAGTTCTCAGCACCTAAGGGAGCTATGTAAGCTTCGGAAGGGCAAAAGCAATCAATAGTTTTTTCCAGCAACAATGCCTACTCATCACAGTAATGGTGAAATAGGCAAACTATACACTGCAGGCAAGCAAGAGCAATTTAATTGGACTTAAGGTACACTTTTAGTAGGAGAGAATTCATACCCAGTACCATGAAATCAGTCAACCACTTGTGGAAGAAAATCTCCTACTGCCATTCCCCTAAACCAGTAAAATAAAACGAGATTAAGTAAAAAAAGAGTATAAAATCTTTAGCTTTTATTGTGGCTATTAACCGCATTGCAGTATTTACTTATTTATTGTGTTCAATGTTTCTTATCTTTTGCATGAGGATGTAAGATCAATATAGGCAGAGGTTCTTTTAAATTTTTTATGTGAAATACATGTCCAGAATTTGAAAGCTAACATCCACATATGAGAAAAAGACCTGCAGTGATTATAAAAACAGTAAAATAAAACACATATACTATATTTATTTAATGTGTGTACAGACCCTGGCTTGAATGAAGGTGGTAATTAGAAAATGCTGCCTTGAGTTGTTTCTCTCTTTCCACTGTGTGGAGATCTGATTTCGGTCATCAGGCTTGGCAGAAAATGCCCTTACCTATTGATTCATTTCCTAAAATGTAATATTTTATTCCATAAAACATGCTCAATTGCTCACTTTCAATCCTTTGGCATTTACCACTGCCCTCTAGAGTTATCTACAAAGCCTCCCGGGGATTCTTTGTGGCCAAAAAATTGCCCTTGCCAATATCTGAATTATTGCCCTGTTTCTCTTTCTCTTTGATAACTCAGTGTGTCTATAACATAACTCAAATGTAAGTTAGTTGAACAAGTCAATTTTTACTGAAATGCAATAAACTTACTTGAAGTAATTACAGTTAGGTTTGTTTTAGCTCTGCCTCGTCTCTCCCTGATACATAACCCCACGCTATAATCCCAACAACACTCCACATGGTTACTCAATATATGTATGTTGCCCTGGTACAAAAATTTGACTTTGATTTAGTTTCATGCTTTCCCATATAAGATTAGAATTTTCTTTATTCTCGTAGATTTTATGTTAGGTCTTCTGAGCTATGAATTTTTCTATCAGGTCAATCACCTCTAAAAATGAGTTTTGTAGGTTCAGTTGATTTTTTTTTTTTAATATGGGACATTATACAAAATTAGAATATATAAGTATTAGATTCTGTTATTTGAAAACAACACTCCTTACCTGAAAATTTTATTCAAGAAAACGTAAGATGAGGTAAGTTTTATCTCTTTATTTTTAACGCACATTATTTTGAAATCTATTGCATTATAAAATGTGTGATTTCATGAGTTTCCAGCAGAACCGTTTGAACTCAAACATAATGAGTGAAGTCAACATGTACAGCAGTTTATGCTTGATTGAGACACACTCATTCCTTTACCCCAGTCATATATTTCCAGGTAACTATAATGCCACATTGTGTTACTTTAGGTTTGTTTTCATACAATGCTACTACTTATTAGAGTTGAGTACCATCAGGTACAACGAAAAAGGTATATCAGCTATGAGAACATTATTCCAAAATTAAAAATAGAAATATATATATATAATCTATCTCAAAGAGTAAATTAACTGAAAAATTCAATGCTCAATGAAATTCAGTAAATTTACTTGAAGTAAGTAGAATTAGGTTTGCTGTTTTTCCTGTCCAAAGCTATTTGTTTTACTTATTTATATTCACTTTTTGTTTTATACCAAATGATGGGACAATTTCATTTTATGTATACTCAAATTGTCTGAATGTAGACAAGATTACAAAAGTGTTTAAACCAGCAACTTTTTATGTTTTGATAGGACTGAGCATAAAATATGAAAGGCTACTTCTTTATATTTATATATTTTTCTTTATTTACATTTCAAATGATATCTCCTTTCCGGGTTTCACTCCCCCCTCCCCCTGTTCACCAACCCACCCTCACCCACTTCCTGGACCTGGCATTCCCCTACACTGGGGCATAGAACCAACTAGGCCATCCTCTCTCTATATATATGTAGCTAGAGCCATGAGTCCTACCATGTGTACTCCTTGGTTGGTGGTTTCGTCCCTAGGAGCTCCCAAGCACTAATTAGTTCATATTATTTGTCCTAAGGGGCTGCAAACCCTTCAGCTCCTTGGGTCCTTTCTCTAGCTCCTTCATTGGGGACCCTGTGCTCAGTTCAATGCACGGCTATGAGCCTCAGTTTTGTATTAGCCGGGCATTGTCAGAGCCTCTCAGGAGATAGCTATATCAGGCTCCTGTCAGACAGCACTTGCTGGCATCCACAATAGAGTCTGGGTTTGGTGGTTGTATATGGGAGGGATTCTTAGGTGGGACAGTCTCTGGATTGTCCTTCCTCCAGTTTCTGCTACATAGTTTGTCTCTGCAACTCCTTTTATGGGTATTTTGTTCCCTCTTCTAAGAAGGATCAAAGTATCCACACTTTAGTTTTTCTTCTTCTTGAGATTTTTGTGGTTTGTGGATTGTATCTTGGGTATTCTGAGCTTCTGGGCTAATATCTACTTATCAATAAGTGCATACCATGTGTGTTCTTCTGTGATTGGGTTACTGCACTCAGGATGATACCCTCCAGATCCATTCATTTGCCTAAGAATTTCATAAATTCATCATTTTAAATAGCTGAGTCATACTCTATTGCATAAATGTACCACATTTTCTGTATCCATTCTTCTGTTCAGGGGCATCTGGGTGGTTTACAGTTTCGGGCTATTATAAATAAGGCTGCTATGAACATAGTGGAGCATGTGTCCTTATTGCATGTTGGAGCATCTTCTGGGTATATACCCAGGTGTTGTGTAGCTGGGTCCTCTGGTAGTGCTATGTCCAATTTCCTGAGGAACTGCCAAACTGATATCCAGAGTGATTGTACCAGTTTGCAATCACTCCAGCAATGAAGGACGGTTTCTTTTTCTCTACAACCTTGCAAGCATCTGATGTCACTTGAATTTTTGATCTTAGCCATTCTGACTGGTGTGAAGTGGAATTTCAGGGTTGTTTTGATTTGCATTTCTCTGATGACTAAGGATGTTGAACACTTCTTTAGGTGCTTCTTAGCCGTTCAGTATTCCTCAGTTGAGCTCTGCATCCCATTTTTAATAGGGCTATTTAGTTCTCTGGAGTCTAACTTCTTGAGTTCTTTGTATATATTGGATATTAGCCCTCTATCAGATATAGGATTGGTAAAGATCTTTTCCCAATTTGTTGATTGCTGTTTTGTCCTATCGACAGTGTCCTTTGCCTTACAGAAGCTTGGTAATTTTATGAGATCCCATTTGTCAATTCTTGATCTTAGAGCATAAACTATTGGTGTTCTGTTCAGGAAATTTTCCCCTGTGCCTATTTGCTCGAGGCTCTTCCTCACTTTCTTTTCTATTAATTTCAATGTATCTGGTTTTATGTGGAGGTCCCTGATCCACTTCGACTTGAGCTTTGTACAAGGAGAAAGGAATGGATCCATTTGCATTCTTCTACATGCTAACCGACAGTTGAACCAGCACCATTTGTTGAAAATGCTGTCTTTTTTCTACTGGATGGTTTTAGCTCCTTTATCAAAGAACAAATGACCATAGGTGTTTGGGTTCATTTCTGGATCTTCAATTCTATTCCATTGATCTACCTGCCTGTCACTGTACCAATACCATGCAGTTTTTTTTTTTGTTTTTTTTTTTTTTTTTTTTTTTTTATCACAATTGCTCTGCAGTACAGCTTAAGTTCCGGGATGGTGATTCCACCAGAAGTTCTTTTATTGTTGAGAATAGTGTTGGCTATCCTAGTTTTTTTTTGTTATTCCAGATAAATTTGCAAATTGCTCTTTCCAAGTCTGTGAAGAATTGAGTTGAAATTTTGATGGGAATTGCATTGAATCTGTAGATTCAATGCTTTCGGCAAGATGGCCATTTTTACTGTATTAATCCTGCAAATCCATCAGCATGGGAGATGTTTCCATCTTCTGAGATCTTCAATTTCCTTCCTCAGAGACTTGAAGTTCTTGTCATACAGATTTTTACTTGCTTAGTTAGAGTCACACCAAGGTATTTTACATTATCTGTGACTATTGTGAAGGGTGTTGCTTGCCTAATTTCTTTCTTTGCCTGTTTATCCTTTTTGTAGAGGAAGGCCACTGATTTGCTTAATTTTATATCCAGCTCCTTTGTTGAATTTGCTTATTAAGTTTAGGAGTTCTCTGGTGGAATTTTTGGGGCCACTTAAGTATACTATCATATCACCAGCAAACAGTGATAATTTGACTTCATCCTTTCCAATTTGTATCCCTTCGATCTTTTGTTGTCTAATTGTTCTGGTTAGGACTTCAAGTACAATATTGAATAGGTAGGGAGAGAGTGGGCAGCCTTGCCTAGTCCTGGATTTTAGTGGAATTGCTTCAAGTTTCTCTCCATTTGGTTTGATGTTGGCTACTAGTTTGCTGTATATTGCTTTTACTGTGTTTAGGGAAGAAGACCTAAGACCAATACTCCTCAAACTATTCCACAATAGAAACAGAAGGTATTCTACCCAAATCTTTCTATGAAGCCACAATTACCCTGATACCTAAACCACACAAAGATCTAACAAAGAAAGAAAACTTTAGAACAATTTCCCTTATGAATATCAATGCAAAAATACTCAGTAAAATTCTTGCAAACAGAATCCAAGAGCACATCAAAATGGTCATCCATCATGATTAAGGAGGATCAAGTAGGCTTAATCCCAGCGATGCAGGGATGGTTCAATATACAGAAATCCACATAATCCACTATATAAACAAACTCAAGGAAAAAAAGCTATATGATCATCTCATCAGATGCTGATAAAGCATTCGGCAATATACAACACCCCTTTGTAATAAAAGTCTTTGAAAGAAAGGCTACTTCTTAAATATCAAAATTTTAACATTTGCTAGCAAGATTCTGCCAACCACTTGCACTAATATGTAGAATGATCTCCTAAAAATGTCTTTCTCTCTCCTATTCTAGAGTCCAAGGAAAATTTCCACTGGTTTATGAGAGGAGCCTTCATATAGCAAGGTTTAGAAAAGAAGTTAAAAGATCCAGGAGGAAGCATGACCAATGATCTTAACTGTATGAATATAGCTTCAAGTACAGAAAACATTGTTCCTTTTCTCCTCTCTCTAGATATTATTGGAGTGCTGTCTGTGAAAGTTGTGACCTAGAACAGCAGTAGAATGCTCCATGACAAATGTAACTTTGAAACTAGTCCATGAACACAAGCAGGTTAATGCTGAGTTGATATTAGAAAAATTTAGGACAATGTATATTTATGTATTAAACTTACCAAACCATTTAACATGAAGTAGATATTTAATAAATATAGGATGATAGACATAGATATTTGGTTAATATAAAATCCAATAGCTGGATTCTGTTTAAGTCTAATTGCATATTTTGTTGCATAATCAAGAACTCTATAATCAGAAAAAGTTGGATCCATTTATTATTTTTCTGTAAATCTTATTATTATTATTTTACTTTTAAGTAAAATGGCTGCTTCAGTCTTAAATGGAATATGTAGAACATGCAAACAGAAAGTACTCATTTTCTCTACAGAGATGCATACAAAGCATAACTCTAGCATTGATGCATGTTTTAATGTTTATGATATTTATCTGAAATAAAGGATGTGGTAGCTTTGGAATATCTTGTTTTAAAAGTTCTTATCCTTGATGACCATCATATATAGTGTTCAGAGTGTTTCATCTACAGAAAATAAGGTTGAAAGAGATTTTGTGATATTTAAACGCTAACATAATTAAAAGTGAATATTTTCACATTCCCTGGTAAGAAAGATATACCTTTAGTGTTTTGGAAAACACTATAATCTTACACAGTTTTAATAGTCTTCATTATGCATACTTTACATTATAGTAATTCCAGTTCATCAAGGGAGAATTGAGTGTGTGTGTGTGTGTGTGTGTGTGTGTGTGTTTTATATTTAAACCACAAATCAGAATCTAAAACAGATTCTATCAAATCAGTGACTCTGAAGTAAAATATCCCCACAGGCCAGGCAAATGATTAATGGAGAAAATGTATGTGTACCAGGCTGTGCTTATTAACCATTATTATTATATTGGGTTACATCAAGTGGCCAAAATAAACTACATTCACTGAAAGTGCCCAATTTAACTAGATTATCTTTATTAACAAGACCCTATTAAGTGGCTTCAGTTCTAATAGCATTTGAGTTCCATTAGTTTCTGAAGTGATTTAGAAATTCAAATTATTTTTAAAAATTAGATGTCAGGCTGGTAGATAATTAGTAAGTAATAGCTTAATGTTGCAAATTTGTGCTCAATAGTGGTAATAAACAGAAACACATGTTGTTAAACTACAAAAAAAATTTCAGAAAACATTTTTAAAGTCACTTTTTGGGGCATGTTCTCACATTTAAAGAAAGACAACATTTGTTTTGGTGAGATGTAAATGAAAAACTAAACTAATTATAGAATTTTAGACGACAGTAACAATGAGATATATTTTACTTGTTTGCTCAAAAATACAAATTGATAATTACATTTAGTAATTAATTTCAATGTAAAATTATTAAGATTATTTCTAAAATAAAAAAAATGAACACATAAATAAAGCATGAGCTATGGTCTACTCCTTGAAATTCATTAGGCAATAGAATTTTTAATTATTGTTCAGTAGAAGGTATATCAAGGCTTCCTAAATCAATAAGAAAAATAAAACAAAATGTGTTTATTTTATTCATATTTACTTATATAAAAATTTCCTACTTGTACAAATATTTCCTAAGCTGATAAAAGGCATTCAGCATTCTTTTAAACTCTAAATATATACAATTTAAAAAACACAGGCATGGTGTTTACTTGAGGTTGTAAACTGATGTTAAGTAGTGACTTTTGGTAAGGTCCAGAAAAGGAATACTCATGGAAGAAAATTTAAATTCATTCTTGGGTAACATTATAGAGGTTGGAAGACTTTTCAATTCAACTTCGGAATGTAAAACTAACCAGATTTAGAAATAAGACCATGATACTATAAAGCAATTAGAAAGAAACCCTATCATGAACATAGTTATAAAGTCCTGTCATAGTTACAGTGATTGTTAGGTAAACATTTAACAAGTGGTTATTGATTGTTGTAATCCAACTGTGGGATAAATTATCTGAGCCTATACTTCTCATTTCACTGTATCTCTGTAACCACTGAAAAGCCTCTACCTACATACACCTCATTTCTACTGACTTCAGTATTTCTACAAGGTTAGTGATTTTATACGCACGCACATATAGTATATTGCAAGCGTGAATTTTTTGTTTGTTTGTTTGTTTGTTTTTGTTTTTCAAGACAAGGTTTCTCTGTGTAGCCCTGACTGTCCTGGAACTCACTCTGTAGACCAGGCTGATCTTAGACTCAGAAATTCACCTGCCTCTGCCTCCCAAGTGCTGGGATTAAAGGCAAGGCGTGTGCCACCACTGCCCTGCTGCAGGCATGAAATGTTATCCTTAGCTGATATCAGAAAGAGAAAAAGAGAGAGGTAGAGGAAGAGAGAGAGTTTTCTTAAGAGTATGAAGTAGGTGAGCCATGATTTAGTGGTTCATTCCTCATCCAATATTATATTGTCATTGCTCACAAGACTTTGTGGGTTTGAAAAACAATGCGGACATAAAAGTAGAAGGGTGAAGAGAAGAGGGAGGTGAGGCTGACCGAAGTTAGGAGAAGGAAGTAGATATAATTAAAACATGATGTTTGAAATTCTAAAAAAAAATTAAAAAGTCAAACCACTATAAAAAAAAACCTTATGAATCACACAGTATATAATTGGAGATGTTTGTTTTTAATTATTTTAGGGATTACTAATAACAATATCCATTAATTTTGTATCCTATAGTGCTTCAGTTTTTTAAGAGAATGTACAAATATGTAGTATATCGGCCTTGTGAGGGTTTTGTGCCCCAGTGTGGGGGAATGCCAGGGCCAATGGGTGGGAGAGGGTGGGGGGACAGGCATTGGGAGGGGGGAGGCAGAAGGGGTTTGTTCTTGTGTGTGTTTGTTTGTTTGTTTGTGTTGGAGGGGAAAATGGGAGAGGGAAAGTGTACATGTGAATGAAGAAAATACCTAATAAAAAAATAATAATTATCAGTATGGTAAAAATAAATGTGTGACAAACTTTGGACAAAAGAAGTTTCTATTTGGTTTTGGAGGCAAAGATCAGACTGTGTATAACTAAATTTATTTGTCTTAAAGTATTCATGGATCATCACAAGCTATACAAAGAACCTAAACATTAATTTTAACATAATCAATACTCAAATGATACAAGATCATGAATTACCATTTTCATACATATGATGTTACGCATACTCAGTACTCTTTATTGAATAATAATAATTTTAGTCAGTGTTCTCAGTTGGCCCTGTATTTTGAAACTTAAACTTGCTTAGACAACAGAATGTAAAGCAACCAGTACAGCAAGACATCTAATTATTGTCACTATTGTTTTTGAAACATTATCTGAAAGGGAGGCTAAAAATATACAGGAAAAATTTCAAATTAAAGTTGAAAGCAGATTCTGCTTTCTTTGAGTGGGATTTTAATTATGTAATTGATTGATTTGCTGTTACCAGAAAAAAAAATCTTTGAGTAATCATTTCAGTATAACAGATCCAAACTTTAAAACTAATGAAGGCATTTCTCAGGAAGTAAAGTTCTGTTCAGTAATAGAAATTGTTCTTTTTAAACAAGTCTCCCTATATAGATTATGTTCTTGGATAATATATAAGTTGTCTATGAAAACACAGAGCTTCCTCCCTACAGCTTCCCTGCATTTATTACCTGGCTCTGTGCTGTTTTGTAAACAGTTATTGAATAATTAGAGAAAATACTGACAGAAGATGCAGAGTTGCTTTCCTTTTCATACTTGGGAAACAGCTAAATAACAAAACAAAGTTTGGAGGTCAGGATTATACTGCTACAAAAGATGATCTTTTGCTTGTCTTTAGGAGATAAGTTCATAAACTACAAGAAGAGAAACTGCTGCTCAAAATCTTTGTTTGCAGACAGGATTGCTAAGATATTCTAAAGCCCATTTATTGATTGATTGATTGATTGATTGATTCCTGAAATGAAGTAACTCTGAAGTTTTGAGTATTTATACTCTTTAAAAAGCCACATTTGTCCATCATTGAGCTCTGGGATTGCTCTTTGGTCCCAAGGAGCCTTGCAGGACCCTAGGAGTGTCCTACTTCCCCAATGAGGCCTGTGGGTTCCAAAGACTAACCAGTTTAGAACCCTGCCCCACTAACTCCTTCCCAGACAGGTCTGCATTGTGCATAGCCAGCAGCCAGCTTGGAACCTTGCCATACCAATCCCTTCCCAGTTAGGTCCAGCTGAGTCACAGCTAGTCTAGGTGAGTTGCACCTGGCACTGTGACCTCCATTTTCTGGCATTTGGCTGGATATTGGTATGGAAGAGAATTGTGAGACCCCCAAGAGCATCCTGCTTTCTTGTGGAAATGCAGAGGATCCCAAGAACTACCAGCTTGGAACTTATCCCCACCAATTCTTTGCCAGTAGGATCTGTCTGAGGTACAGCCAACAGAGTTAGGTATTCTAACCTTTGTTTTCTGAGCCACAATCCCCCTGCACAACCTGTGGAGTCCTGCTGCCATCAGGATCATCCAGCCAACACCATGAAAAACCAGATGCCTAAAAGAAAGCATAAGAACACAATCAACAAGAAGCAAGGCAACATGGGACCATCAGAGCCAAGATCTCCTGCTAAAGTAAGCCCTGGATATCCTAATGAAACTGTAATACAAGAAGATGATCCTTAATCCAATCTTATAAAGATGAAAGAGGCATTTAAAGAGGAAATGAATAAACCCCTTAAGGAAATATGGGAAAATACATTCGGGCAGGTAGAGACATTAAAAGAGAAAACATGTAAATATAAAGAAATGCAGGGAAATATAATCAAACAGGGAAGGACCTGAAAATGGGAATAGAAGTAATAAAGAAAACACAAATTAAGGCAATCCTGGAGATAAAAAACTCAGGAAAGGAGGTGAGATCTGCCATTTTCTCCGGTGACTTTCTAAGGTGTACAAGCCAGGAGGCACAGGCCTCAAGAGTTGCAGGGGACTTGCAGGGCAGCAGGGACAGGATCCTCTCAGCTTCTGAGTGGCAGAGCTGGATCAGCGACCCTCTCTGCCCCTTCCCTGCTAGTGGAGGACCTGCCTCCAGGGCATGCTTTAGACCAGAGACTCAGCTGAGATCCACCATTTTCTCCCAAGTGACTTTCTAAATCGGGACCAGCCCGGAGGCACAGGCCTCAAAAGTTGCAGGGGAGTTGCAAGGCAACAGGGACACAACAAGCTCTAGTCAGAGACACCAAGAATATCTATCACCAGAGATGAAGAGATGGCGAAAGGCAAACACAAGAATTCTACCAACAGAAACCCAAGACTGCTTGGCTTTTAGTACTCCCACCACAACAAGTCTGGATATCCCAAAACACTGGAAAAGCAAGATTTGGATCTAAAATCATACCTCACAATGCTGATAGAGGAACTTAAGAAGGACATGACTAAATCCCTTAAAGAAATACAGGAGAACACAGGTAAAGAGATATAAGACCTTAAAGAGGAAACAAAAAAAAATGTCATAAAGAATTACAGGAGATCATAAGTAAACAAGTAGAAGCACTTGAAGAGCAAACTCAAAAATCCTTTAAGGAGTTGCAGGAAAACACAAATAAACAGATGAAGGAATTGAGCAAAACCATCCAGGACCTAAAAATGGAAGTAGAAACAATAAAGAAATCACAAAAAGAGGCAACTCTGGAGTTAGAAATCTTAGGAAAGAAGTCAGGAAACATAGATTAAAGCATCACCAACAGAATACAAGAGATAGAAGAGAGAATCTCAGGGACAGAAGATAACATAAACAACATTGACAGAACAGTCAAAGAAAATGCAAAATGCAAAAAGACCCTAACCCAAAACATGCAGGGAATCCAGGACACAATGAGAAGACCAAACCTAAGGATAATAAGTATAGAAGAGAGTGAAGACGTCCAACTTAAAGGGCCAGTAAATATATTCAACAAAATTATAGAGGAAAACTTTCCTAACCTAAAGAAAGAGATGCCCATGAACATACAAGAAGCCTATAGAACTCCAAATAGACTGGACCAGAAAGAAATTCTTCCTGCCACATAATAGTCAAAACACCAAATGCACAAAACAAAGAAAGAATACTAAAAGCAGTAAGGGAAAATGGTCAAGTAACATATAAAGGCAGGCCTATCAGAATTACAGCAGACTACTCATCAGAGACTATGAAAGCTAGAAGATCTTGGGCAGATGTCATACAGACCCTAAGGGAACACAAATGCCAGCCTAGACTACTATACCCAGCAAAACTCTCAATCACCATAGATGGAGAAACCAAAGTCTTCCATGACAAAACCAAATTCACACAATATATTTCCACAAATCCAGCCCTTCAAAGGGTAATATATGGAAAATTCCAAATCAAGGAGTGGAACTACATCCCTGAAAAAGCAAAAATGTAATCTTTTAACAAAACTAAAAGAAGATAGACACATGAACAGAATGCCAGCTCTAACTACAAAACTAACAGGAAGCCACAATTACTTTTCCTTTATATCTATTAACATCAATGGACTCAAATCACCAATAAAAAGACATAGACTATCAGATTGGGTACATAAACAGGACCCAACATTTTGATGCATACAGGAAACCCACCTCAGTGACAAAGACAGACACTACCTCAGTATAAAAGACTGGAAAACAATTCTCCAAGCCAATGGTCCCAAGAAAAAAGCTGGAGTAGCCATTCTAATTTCAAATAAAATCAACTTTCACCCAAAAGTAATCAAAAAAGATAAGAAGAGATACTTCATAGTCATCAAAGGTGTGATCTACCAAGATGAACTGTCAATTCTGAACCTCTATGCTCCAAATGCAAGGGCATCTACATTCATTTAAAAAAAAAAAACTTTACTAAAGCTCAAAGCACACATTACACTGTACACATTAGTTGTGGGAGATTTAAACACCCCATTCTCTGCAATGGACAGATCATGGAAAGAGAAACTAAACCAGGACACAGTGAGACTAACAGAAGTTATGAAACAGATGGATTTAACAGATATCTATAGAACTTTTTATCTTAAAACAAAAGGATATACTTTCTTCTCACCACCTCATGGTACCTTCTCCAAAATTGACCATGTAATTGGTCACAAATCAGGTCTCCACAGACACAAGAAGATTGAAATAATTCCTTGTATCCTATCAGATCACTATGGACTAAGACTGCTCCTCAATAACAACATAAACAATAGAATGCCCACATACACGTGGAAGCTTAACAACACTCTACTCAATGATAACTTGGTCAAGGAAGAAATAAAGAAAGAAATTAAAGACTTTCTAGAGTTTAATGAAAATGAAACCACAACATACCCAAACCTATGGGACACAATGAAAGCAGGCCTAAGAGGAAAACTCATAGCTTTAAGTGCCTCCAAAAAGAAAGTAGAGAGAGCATACACTAGCAATTTGACAGCACAACTGAAAGTGCTAGAACAAAAAGAAGCAAATTCACCCAAGAGGAGTCAAAGGCAGGAAATAATCAAACTCAGGGCTGAAATCAACCAAATAGAAACAAAAGGAACTATACAAAGAATCAACCAAACCAGGAGCTGGTTCTTTGAGAAAGTCAACAAAATAGATAAACCCTTAGCTAGACTAACTAGAGGACACAGAGATAGTTTACTAATTAACAAGATCAGAAATGAAAAAGGAGACATAACAACAGACACTGAGGAAATCCAAAATATCATGAGATCCTACTACAAAAGCCTATATTCAACAAAACTGGAAAACCTGGATGAAATGGACAATATTCTAGACAGATACAAGGTACCAAAGTTAAATCAACGATCTAAACAGTCCCATATCTGCTAATGAAATAGAAACATTCATAAATAGTCTCCCAACCATAAAAAGCCCAGGACCAGATGGTTTTAGTGCAGAGTTTTATCAAACCTTCAAAGAAGACCTAATACCAATACTCCTCAAACTATTCAACAAAATAGAAACTGAAGGTACTCTACCTAATTTGTTCTATGAAGCCACAATTACTCTTATACCTAAACCACACAAAGACCTAACGAAGAAAGAAAATTTCAGACAAATTTCCTTATGAATATTGGTGCAAATATACTCAACAAAATTCTTGCAAACCGACTCAAAGAACACATCAAAATGGTCATCCACCATGATCAAGTAGGCTTCATCCCAGGGATGCAGTGATGGTTCAATATATGGAAATCCATCAACATAATTCACTACATAAACAAACTCAAAAAAAAAAAAACCCATATGATCATCTCACTAGATACGGAGAAAGCATTCGACAAAATCCAACATCACTTCATGATAAAAGTCTTGGAAAGATCAGGAATTGAAGGCCCATACTTGAACATAGTAAAAGCAATATACGGGAAACCAGTAGCCAACATCAAACTAAATGGAGAGAAACTTGAAGCAGTCCCACTAAAAACAGGGACTAGACAAGGATGTCCACTCTTTCCCTACCTATTCAACATTGTACTTGAAGTTCTAGCCAGAGCAATTAGGCAACAAAAGGAGATCAAAGGGATACGAAGTGGAAAGGAAGAAGTCAAATTATCACTGATATCATAGTTTATTTAAGTGATCCCAAAAACTCCACCAGAGAGCTCCTATACCTGATAAACCACTTTAGCAAAGTAGCTGGATATAAAATTAACTCAAGCAAATCAGAGGCCTTCCTCTACACAAAGGATAAACAGGCTGAGAAAGAAATTAGGGAAACAACACCCTTTACAATAGTTACAAATAATATAAAATACCTTGGTGTAACTCTAACTAAGCAAGTAAAAGATGTATTTGACAAGAACTTCAAGTCTCTGAAGAAGGAAATCGAAGAAGATCTCAGAAG
>JADRCD010167580.1:0-11792 GCA_019843815.1 Montemys delectorum
TTTTTTTTTTTTTTTTTTTTTTTTTTTTTTTTTTTTTTTTTTTTTGGCAAAGACGTTAACTGCAAGTGTGAAAGCTGACGCACCCGCTGTAGTTTCTGCCTGGCTCAGCTATGATTCTCACTCCAGAGTCTGATGGGGAAGTACTTGTCCAGAGTTGGGTTGATTACACTGGTGATCGCTTCAAATTTAAGCTTTGTATCTTCAGATCCAGGAAAGCCACCACCAATATCAAGTGGATACATGCTGAAACCAACTTCTGTTCCCATGTCAAATACACAGCGGGCATCTGACACTGCCTGCACGAAAGCCTCAGGGTCAGTACATCCACTGCCCACATGGAAGCTGACACCAATGACATCAGTATTTAGCTCTTTTGCCCATTCCAAGAGAAGCCTGCTGGTTTTGAGTGTGGCACCAAACTTAACTCTGGGGCGACAAACTGCTTTGGATATGCTTTGGTGACTCTCATCAATTCAATTTCACTATCAAAAGTCATCAGCTAGACTGCATTACTGGCAGCATACTCGATTTGAGACGCTTGTTTACAAGGATTTGCATAGCTAATCCTCTCTGGAGGCACCAACTGTACCAACTGTATTTCAGTCTTGCTCGCACAGTCAAATCCTGTCCCAATGGCAGCTAGGGTGCTCACTATGGCTCTGCTGCCATTACACTTGACTGTGTAAACGGGAGTAACACGGGGAAGAGCTTTTAGCCACCTCAGATGCTTCTTTAGAATGTCTCCGAGGTCTGCTACATAGAAAGCATCCTTAGTGTCAGAGGAAGCGACTTCATTGATTTTTTTTTCTTTTTTCTTTTTTTGGTCTAGAATGTCCTTGGCAGTTAAGCCGTCACCGAGGATACGGCAGTCAACTCTTCCTTAGTAAAGTTCTCGATGTGCCTACAGAAAACCTAGAGACGGAATTAAATTATCTCCAGATCCTCACAAGACCAACATATCCAAGAACTCTGAACGCTGTCTCCTTGGAGCGGTGGAAACACTCACAGCACAGTGGCGCGGCTGGCGGGGCCCATGTAGATGCCGCCGCCAAACCTCGCGGAGCGCCTGGCCGTCTGCCCGCCGCCGCCCTGTTAGCCTCGTCGAGCCCACCACAGACGCTGACCAGAGGTGGCGCCGAGCTGCTGGCTGAGGGCGGCCGGCGGCGGGGACTGATCTCGTTATTAAGTTTTAACCATTCCTTTTTTTTTTACCTTACCTCCCAAGTTTCATGCTATTATCCTATTGTAAAACATTCCAATCCTAAAAGTCCTTCATTCTCTCAAAAGACTTCAATGTTTTAAAGTTACACGTGTCTTTAATGTATCCACTCTGCTAAATGTGGGCTCCTGAAAATTCAAAACTAAGTTATATATTTTCTCTCCCAAAAAGGAGGAGGAACCATTGTGTAGCTGCAACCTAAGCCAGAACCACAATACTGTAAAGAACTCAGTGTCCAGCAGGTGGCACTGCCACTCTGTGTCAAAGTGGGTCATGCAGCTCTAATTGTCTGGCTTTGTCCTACACACACACACACACACACACACACACACACACACAGAGAGAGAGGGGGGGGTGGAGGGGATCTCAAAGGCTCATTCACAAATATCCCCCGTCTCCTGCTGTTCTAGGTGGTCCCCTGAATATTCTGAGATCACCACATATGGAGTTTTCCCTGCCACTGGTTACAACTCCACCTTCCCTATTATCTTCAAGTAGTACAGTCCGGCCATGTGATGCCAAGCCACGCCTTCTCCGTGTGACTCCTTTCATCTGTGGTTTCCACGGCAGCTGAGGCTGCACCGTGAACAAGGACCTCTCTTCAGTTACTCCAGCTCTGCTACACAAGTCCAAGGCGCTCTCCATGGCATCTTCAATCCTACAGTTTCCATGTGGTTAAACCAATAACCCCTGGAAGACTATTGCATCTCTTCTGATTCTACTGCCAGCATCCGATGCAGCCTTTGCCTGGTATGAACCATGGCTTCCACTTGCTGACCTGAAGATACACATTCAAGAACGTTTCGCAGCATTGGTGCTGCTTCGTTTTGAGTCAAAGCTGATTTCGCAGCTACAGCCTACCATGATCAGTTGATCCAACGTAGCCAAGGTTTCACGTCCGTGGTGCTGCTCACAGATGATTTGCCTGCGCAGGTGACCGGAAACGACAGATTCTTAGCATGGCCTTGATAGGCTTTTAAGGGTTCCTAAGCCAGATCTCCGTCATACACATTGCCCTCAGCATGTTTGTCAAATTCTCCACAGCAGCTGATTAAGATCTGAACAGAAGGGGCTGGAGAGATGGCTCAGTGGTTAAGAACACTGACTGCTCTTCCAAAGGTCCTGAGTTCAAATCCCAGCACCTACATGGTGGCTCACAACCACCCATAATGAGATCTGATGCCCTCTTCTGGTGTGTCTGAAGACAACAACAGTGTACTCATCTATAATAATAAATAAATCTTAAAAAAAAAAAAAAAAAAGATCTGAACAGAAAATGTCTCTCACAGCCAGAAGTCCCAAAGATGTCCACCATCTTCACGTAAGCAGCCAGGCAGCCATGCCAGACTTGTCACAGCAACAACCTCATGATCTTGGTACCAACATCTATCTTAGTTTGCTTTCTATTCCTGTGATAAAGACCATGATCAAAAGCAACCTGGTGGTGGAAGGCTCCTTTGACTCACACTTCCTTATTTCAGTCTGTCTTAGAGGAGGCCAAGGCAGCCACCTAAAGCAGGGTAGAAGATGGAAGAATCAACTGAAGCAGACACAATGGACGAATGCTTCTTATCTCCTTAGTTCCTTAGCTACCTTTCTTTTAAAAAAAAATGTAACTTTTAACTTTCAGTGTGTGTGTGTGTTTGTGTGTGGATACATCTGCACCTAAATGGAAGCTCATGTGGAGAACATAAACTAATGGTATCTAGTCTCCCTGGAGCTAGTGAAACCTGCAGTTTTAAGCTGCATGAAGTGGATGGCTGGATCTGAACTCAGGTCCTGTGACAGAACGGTGTGTGCTGGTACTCAGTAAACTGTGTCTCCATTCACATAGTCTATTTCCCTCTATCTCCCAGATCCTCCAGCCTTACTTATCACTGAAAAGGATGGTCAGAGTCCTCTCCCACCTGCCGTTAATCAAGAAAATCCCCCCAAAAGATTTGCTTAAAAAGCAGTCTTAGGGATGCATTTTGTCAATTGAGCTTTTCTGTTCCCAGATGACTCTATCTCAAATCAAGTTGACAAAAAAAAAATCTACCAAGAAATACAATCAACATAAACTATCACATGAATAAGTAAGGTTTTGCCATGAGATGTGTGATGTGACGCTTTGGAAGTGAAGTCTCACCCAGAAGTGTTCTTCACAGAGAGACAATGATGAAGAGCTTTCCCTCATTGTGCATCATCTTTGCAGATGAATTTGTTTGATTGTCAAAAATACGTGCATCATTTCCTTATCACAGTGAAAATTACTGGAAATGCAGTAACCACAGGCCCTATCATTCACAGCGCTGGTAAGATAGCCCTGCATATAATAGATGGCCTGTCATGATAAGTGATTTTGAAAGCTAATAGTGTAAATACATAAACAAATGCAACATTGACTGCAGCAAGGCTGAACTGACATCTCACCTTACACATTCTGAACCAAAATCATATACTGGAAACGGGGGATCCTGAGACTGGCATGGGCAGACACAGTATAAGAGAAATAGTCAATGTGTTTGTTAATAGGAAGTAACTAGGACAGGCAGCTTCAAATGAAGGGGCAGCAGTTCTCACCACGTGCAGGAGATATGAGGGAGCACAATGCCAGTTGCCATTGGGATGCCCAAATGAGCATATATATAGTAGACTACAAAGAATTGTGAAGGATGTTTGAAAAGGAGTCTTCTATCCCTAAGATCTTTAAAGTTCTGCTTCTTTGACATTTCTCTTTTAGAATTCCATGGAAAACAGCCTCTTTTATCTTGCTTAAATCTCCATTGACTGTAATCTTAACCCTTGAATACAAACAGAATGTGCCTCCTCTCCTACAAATCAGTCTGTCTTCTATATAAGGTGAACAAGTAGGTAATGGTGTCCAAGTTACAAAACCATGTCAATTAAACTTGATTTTTAAAACAGAAAGAGGTCTTCAAGTGGGTCCCCCCAACAACTGGAGTGGGGTTGTCCTGACTCTGTTGCTTACCTTAGGATCCCATTCACCTAACTGAGTGAGCCTCCTTGTCTGGCCTCAGTGGGAGAGGATGTGCCTAATCCTAGTGCCAAGGTAGGGTGATACCCAGGGGCAGGGGTAGGGGCAGAGAAGAAAAGGTTCGGGGACATTGTTAGAGGGCTTGTATGAGCAGAGATCTGGGAAGAGGGGGATGCTGTATTTCAGGTGTAAAGCAAATAAATTAATTAATTAATGAAAAGAGAGAGAGAGAAGACAGGTGGTTCAGGGGCAACTCTACAGAGATCATTGATTCATTAGCAAGATCTTTCCAAAACTGTATTTGCCTTGGGGAGGGTGTGTTGTGCCAGGAAGCATTTGTGAACCCCAAAAGACCACCAAGGAACCAATTCCAATGCAATCTCATTAGGGTCTTTATTTACAAGCTGGAGCTTGGGCCACACTGCTGTCTCTGACAGCAAAAAGGGAGGGTATAGCTTGGGTTCTGCTGCAGGTCAAGTTCTCAGACTTTTTTTTTTCTCTTTAAGATGGAGGCTGGTCCCAAGATGGAATAGGTTTGGCCTCTCATTCCCCTCTTTCTTTGGTAACTTTATAGTTACCCAATATACCCAATTATGGGACTTCCTGAAGTTTCTAGGCTTTGTTATGGAGGGACTGGTAATCTTATGAAAACAGTTAGTAACAGAGATATGTCTTCATGACTCAGTTAACTCAGGACTGGATGTATTGGTGACTGGAAGGGACTGGACCATAGTATTTTAGAAGGGGTCAGGGTTGTCTTTATCCTGAGGCTGAGTTTCCTCCAGCTGGTCTGGGTCATCTTCAACTGCAAATGGGTCTGTGATTCCATGTTGCAATCCTGTTGACCGCCAGGGTTATGGGAGGGACTTTTCTAAGGAGATTCTAATGATCCCTGCCTGGAAGGGGGCCTGTGTTATAGAGAAAATGAAGTTTAGGCCAAACATGTTTATGAATTCATTGGACACCTTGGAGATCATCTAGCAGTTAGCAATCCTCATTCCCAGTGATGACTTCTGCCTGTATGTTAACAACAATGTGGGGTAGAGGGTGGGGTGGTATCCCAAACGTGATTTCAAAAGCTGTGAGTCCCATCTGTTAAGGGGAGTTTCATACCCTACAGAGAGTGAAGGGAAGGGGAGTTAACTCAGCCATTGCCAGGCTCTTAGGTTAATTTACTTAAGGTCTCCTTTAGGGTTTTGTTTATTCTTCCTATCTATGCTGAACTCTGGAGTTTATATGCACAACAAAGTTTCTAACCAATCTCTAGAATATTGGGTAGTCTCTGACTTATCTGGGAAGAACTGTTCCATTGTCTGGCGTTGGCATCCTTTTGCCTTGTCTGAACGTTGCTGAGAATTGCTGAGAATCGTCTTTGCCTAGAATCCATAGCGAAACCAGAGCCAACACCTCACACCTGCTGTGCCCGGATCCCTGCTGTGCTGGATCAAAGCCACAGCCTGCTTGCTTATCCTGCTAGCTGAGAAGCAGACCTGCTGTTATCTTTGCTGTTTGAAGTCATTTGTTTATTGTAAACAATTCACCTACCTGAGAGTCGCCTTTCTGTCTAGAAGCTATATTTACTTTATGCAAAATTGTGCTCTTTGTGTGGTTCCACACTTTGTACCTCTGGATATTTAAGCCCAGCTTCCCCCAAAGTAAAGTTGCGCCTTGATAGACTCTACTTGGCGTCTTTCCTTCTTTTCTGCGCCTGCTTTTCTCTACAGGTCCAGTCCAATCTCCAGCCTGAGGTGACCCACGGACCCTGAATAGTTCCGCTGGCCGGACTTATCAGTCTGGCCCTCTCATCTGAGGAAGTCCATACCTTGGCAGTATGTCCTCTAAGAGCTTCTTTGTCACCGTGGATGTAATTTTATGTTTAGTGGGGAAAGCCTCAGTCTAACCTGAAAAGCTATCTATAAATACCAGTAAATATTTATATGTAAATTTTTCTGGTTTTACTTCTGAGAAGTCTGCCTCTCAGTAGACTCTGGGCTTTGTGCCTCAGAACCTAGCATCAGCGTTCTTCCCATGAGTCACCACATTAGTTAGCTGGCCTTTACAGTTCTTGACATTCTCAGCTATCTTCGAGTTGGCATCTTTAACTGTGATATTAGCAAATTCTGTCTTCTCTGGATGCCTAGGTGGGAAGAGCAGTGGCTCTTCTGAAGTATGTGTAGTTCCATTTCTTCTGGCACAGTGGATTTGTAGTCTGCTGTTCTCTGCCATCTGTCATAATGTTGGGACACAGGCAAATTCCTAGCCCAGATTATGTCATCTTCTGAATACTTAGGGTGGCCCGGGAGTATAGGATCCCCCAGATCCAGGAAAGTCAGGGGCAGGAGAGGTCTGATTTCTAGGGCAGCGTGTTGGGCTGCTTCATTGTTCTCTCGTCTGAAACTGGGTCCTTTCTTTTCTGGTGTTTCAAGTAGTGATTGATGCCCAGATTTTCAGGCCCCATAGAGCCCTTAGTGACCAAGGCCTCGCTCAGTCAGTCAACAGGTTCGCCAGCACGGGAGTGAGGATTAAGAAGGAAAAAGACAATTAGACAACATTGTAGCATGACTCCAGTCAGTTCTGAGACTGAAGGCAAGTTTTATTTTTCCAATCTGCTTTTTATACCATTTTAATTACATGCAGGTATTAAGGCCAAGCAGTACAAGAAGGAGCTAGCAAGGCAGTAAGCAAAGTTGGGATTACTCTTGTGGTAAACTGTTGTAAACAGTTGTTTAAAAGGGCTTGTCATAATGACCAAAATACTTGAGGCCACTTCTTTGTCCAAGCCCCAAATCTTGCCTGAAGCCTACTTCTTTCGTGCCACTGTAAGATTAAAATTCCTGCCTTAACCTACTTCCCAATCATAGCCTAAGGTTAGATTCTTGCTGAAACTTACTTCCTTATCATAGGCAATGTCAGATTTCTGCCTGAAGCCCATTTCCTTGTCCTTGGCCAATGTCAGATGCCTGCCAAATGCCACTCCAAAAGGCTCTCCACATCTTAGTAGGAAGATTTCCTTTTCCTTTTTGATAGTCTTTCTTTCTGCCATTAGAAGGCCCTCTTCATTGTCCTATTGTTGTCTGAAACTGGGTCCTTTCTTTTCTGGTGTTTCAAGTAGTGAAAATGTAAATGTCCGTCCGCATGGACGTGAACGGTAACAAAGGCACACAGGGTTTTTTTGTGTCTCTTGTTTGTTTGTTTATTTAAAGTTTTTAGCTATTAGTTCAGTTTTCTGGGCTGATGTTCCTGCCAGGAGTGGCTCTGCCCACATGATCGATCTCTGTGTTTGAGACGACCACTGCCCCAGAGCAACCTGTCTGTCCTGAATGAAGCTGTTGCCATTGGCGAAGCATGTTACCTCTGCATCCATCAAGGGTACGGTATCCTGAAGATCTGGGCTGCTCCTACGGATTTAGACTAAAATGTCCAAACCGTCACGCAGTGGCCCATCGAAGTCTGGGTCAGATAGCAGGGTCGTTGGAGTACGGGCAGTTGAGGCCTAAAAGGTTACCCTGGGAGCAATGTAAGAGGAGAGGGTGGTAATGAGTCATTCTGGCATTGGTGATGGTCAGGCTTTGGCCCAGTGACAGTTTGTCAGCATCCTTAACCAGGGGGCCACTGCTGTGATGGTATATAAACAGGGGATCCAGCTTCCGGCAACTGGGTCTAGTTTCTTTGACAGGTAGGCCACTGGCTGGCGTCAGGGCCCAGATCTCTAGTCCATGAAGAGATGAAAGGGCTTAGTCACTTCTAACAATCCCAAAGCTGGTGTAGAATTTTTTTTTCTGGCCTCAGAGAGCCACCTCAGATCTCTTAATATGTACCCTCCCAAATCTAGGGAGGTCACCTGTGATTAGCAGAGTAGGGCCTTCTTAGCGGAGGTTCAATAGTCCAAATTTTCCAGGGCCTTCAAGAGGTCCTGGGTCTCTTTTAGACATTCTTGTTTGGTTTCTGCTGTCACCAGGAGGTCATTTACAGACTATTGAAGAGACTTTGTCTTTAGGTTTTAGCAAGACAGAATGTTAGACTCTATTATCAACAAAGAAGCTGTATGCATTCCTATGTTGAGGGACATCTGGCTTGTTTCCAGCTTCTGGCTATTATAAATAAGGCTGCCATGAACATAATGGAGCATGTGTTCTTATTACATGTTGGAGCATCTTCTGGGTACATGCCCAGGAGTGGTATACCTAGGTCCTCAGGTAGAGTACTATGTCCAATTTCCAGAGGAACTGCCAAACTGATTTCCAGAGTAGTTGTACCAGCTTGCAATCACACCTGAAATGGAGGAATGTTCCTCTTTCTCCACATCCTCGCCATCATCTGCTGTCTCCTGAGCTTTTGATCTTAGCCATTCTGACTGGTGTGAGATGTCCTTCAACAGAGGTATGGATACAAAAAAAAAATGTGGTACATTTACACAATGGAGTACTACTCAGCTATAAAACACAATGACTTCACGAAATTCTTAGGCAAATGGATGGAACTAGAAAATATCATCCTGAGTGAGGTAACCCAATCACAAAAGAACACACATGGCATGCACTCACTGATAAGTGGATAGTAGCCCAGAAACTTGGAATGCCCAAGATACAATTCACAGACCACATGAAGCTCAAGAAGGAAGACCAAAGTGTGGATGCTTCAGTCCCTCTTAGAGGGGGGAACAAAATATTCATGGGAGGAAATATAGAGACAAAGTGTGGAGCAGAGACTGAAGGAAAGGCCATCCAGAGACTGCTCCACCTGGGGATCCATCCCATATACAGTCACCAAACCCAGAGTCTAGTGTGGATGCCAAGAAGTGCTTGCTGACAGGAGCCTGATATAGCTGTCTCTTGAGAGGCTCCAACAGATCCCTCCATTGTTGGTGGGATTGCAAGCTGGTACAACCACTCTGGACATCAGTCTGGCAGTTCCTGTGAAAATTGGAAAAAGTATCATGTGAGGACCCAGGTATACCACTCCTGGACATACACCCAGAAGATGCTCCAACATGTAAGAGCTTGACAAATACAGAAGTGGATGCTCGAAGCCAACCATGGACTGTGCACAGGGTCCCCAATGGAGGAGGTAGAGAAAGAACTGAAGGAGCTGAATGGGCTTGCAACCCTATAGGAAGAACAACAATATCAACCAACCAGATCCTCCAGAGCTCCCAGGGACTAAACCACCAACCAAAGAGTACACATGGAGGGACTCATGGCTCCAGCAGTATATGTAGCAGAGGACGGCCTTGTTGGGCATCAATGGAAGGAGAGGCCCTTGGCCCTGTGAAGGCTTGATGCCCCAGTGTGGGGGAATGCCAGAGTGGGGAGACGAGTGGGTGGGTGGGGGAACACCCTCATAGAAGAAGGGAGAGGGGGGATAGGATAGGCGGATGGGGGGGCACTGGGAAAGGGGATAACATTTGAAATGTAAATAAATAAAATATCCAATAAAAAATTTAAAAACAACAACAAAAACCAGGGAAGCTGGTGAGTTTCTCTTATTTTTAGGCTACCCTGGGCATCTTTTAAGGTCATGGTTTGAATATGCTTTTTCTTCTTGGGCATTCCCTGGCCTAGTGGCCCTTCTGTTAGCATCCAAAGCCTGTGGCGACTCATGGGCGGGTCTCAGAGACCTGTTGCCAGAGCAACAGCCGCCATATTCCCAGAATCCATTGGGCTCATCTCCCACCTTTACTTGGGCCATACGTCACAACCCATATATATACGGGGAACATTCCTCCATCTTTCTCTTTCTCTCCCTCCTCTCTTTCTACGCAACTTCCCCCTCTCTCCCTCTCAATTAAACCTCTTACACATGGAACTGTTTGGGCCTAATGTGTGGTATGTTCTAACGCGACCTACCGTTCTAACACACCATTTGGTGCCGAAACCCGGGACATGGCGGTTTGTGTCAGCACCGGCTGCGCTGCAGCGGGCCGGCAGAGATCACGACCATGTGGATCAGCCGCAGCACCTGCGGCTGCCGTGACTATGTGAGTTCGCAGCCCTCTCAGCTGGTGGCTACAACAATCGCAGCCTTTCACCATGAAAGCTACCGCTGCTTGCTGAAGACACCACTACCAAGTTTCAGCCAGAACTGGAGCTGCAGCCACACACTGCATGACATATGAATTCCTACCACGTGAACTGTGCCCCACCTGGTCTATCAGGTGGGGTTAGCCTCTGCTCAGGTCTACACCTACCCATTCAATTCCATGTTTTCCATTTACCAGTCCGGTTATAATTCTCACACAGATACCGGCATATTAATTGGTAGGATCAGTCAAGGGGAGGACCTCCAGCTTCCCAGATATGGCCTGGTCAGCCTTCTCTGGGAACCATGGGGTTTACAGTCACACCTCCCAGTTGACATATGTCTTAGGACTTCTGCCATTGGTTTGCCCCCTCCCCCTCGAAAGCAACTCTCGTTCCCCAATTTTTTCCGGGCTCTTGCAGCCGAAAAATCCTTGGATCCAGGGTGGGTTGCTTTCCACAGCAGGCCGCTGGGGTCTGTTGGGTGGCCACTAGGGGTTTCTCGTGATGACTTGAACCACTAGCTTTGGCTGTTATCTTCTTGGTTCTTGGACTGTTCTCAGGACGCTGGTACAAATAGTCCAACTACCCGCCAATGGGTGTCAGAATGTCTTCTACTGTACCTCCAGGCACCACACTGGGATGTCTCCTGGAAAATCTCAAATCTTTATAGCTAACGCTTGACTTGAAGGCATCAAAGTTAATATATCTCTGCAATAAGATCTGGATTAAATATCAACTAGATGGAAGTTCAAAATGGCCACTTAATGGCACCCTAGATCCAGCTATTTAAAGGGATCTTAATACATACTGCCAGTGAACTGGTAAATGGAAGGAGGTTCCCTATGTCCAAGCATTCATCTATTTCTGTTCCAATCCCTCCTTGTGCTCTTCTTGTTCCCCAACCCAACTCCTCTTAGCCATAAAATCTATACAACCTAAACCACCCCCTTTTCACCACAGACCTGTCTCCACGCCAAAAGCACAAACTGCTACCTCAGTTTCTCTTCCTCACCAGGATGCTCCAGAGTCTGCTAGCCCTGCCTCTCCAGAGCCCTCCCCTTCTTCTGTGCCAGCTGTGGGCAGCTCTAAACGCCCCACAATGGCAGCTACCTTACTAATAACTTACTTCCTGAGGAACACAGACAAGTCTGGGAGGAGGCAAGAGTGCATGCAGATGGAATTCACCAAACAGACGGCACACACCCAATTGGCTCTGAAACAGTGCCGGACCAGGATCCCCGGTGGAATTACAATTCTGCAGGTGGTATTTTAGCCAGGGACAGGTTCATTACATGCCTTCTGGCTGGTCTTAGAAAAGTGGCCTCAAAGCCCATAAATTTTGAAAAGCTCCAAGAGGTTGTCCAGGACAAGCAAGAGAATCCATCTTAATTTTTGGAATGCCTTATAAGACCTTATTACAGCATACTAATCTGGACCCTGAAAACCCAGAAGGTAAGCAACTTCTAATGACCTACTTCTTTTCCCAGAGCTACCCCAACATAAGAGCTAAACTTAAAAAAACTGGAGAAGGGACCCCTAACTCCACAGGCAGAAGTCTTAGCGCTGGCCTTCAAAA
>JADRCD010167592.1:0-21895 GCA_019843815.1 Montemys delectorum
CCCCCCCCCCCAACACAAACAACCCAAGTGTTCCATGGCTGATAAATGGATAAAAATGAAATGTGGTCTGTCCCTACAATGGAATATTACTCTGCCATAAAAATGAATAATGTACGTGTATGCTAAATGTGGACAAACCTTGAAAATGTGATGTTAAAAATCACCAGTCACAGAAGATCACATTATTATGTAATGTCATAATCCATACAGACAGAAGTAGATTAATGGTGGCCAAGAGTTGAGACAGGGTAGGGGCGATGGAGAATAACTTAATACATACAAGGCTTGTTTGTGGCTGGTGTTAACATAACTCTGAATATAAGAAACACCACTGAACTGCCTGCTTTACATAGTGACTTATACAGCGCACAACCTGTAACTCTTTCCCCTTTTACAGGTAAGCAAGCTGAGGCACAGAGGACCTCAATAACTGGCCCAAATCACATACATACCTGTAACGGCCAGGTGGTGTGGCCCTATGGTCTATGGACTCCTTGCCCATAGACACAGACTATGGTCCCTCTTGGCTTCTACCATGTAGCACACACAAAGGGGCAGACCTCAGCCCTCCCACACCTTACCAAGGAGACACAGACAAGACAGCTCCCTCTTCCCTACTGTGAACTTTGAGTAGACACAATGGGGACACAGCCCCTCATGGCTGGGGCCTCCAGGAAACAATTCACTTAGTCAGCCAAAGGATAGGCCAGAGGCCAGAGGCCAGTGGCCGATTGCCCAAATGACTGCCCTTGTGCTTTTGAAGCTCACAGTATCCTTGGCCACTCCACCACCAACACCCCAGTGCTTCAACACTTGGCCCTTCCCTTGGATACAGACATCATCTTCCTTCCGCCCCTGAACCCTGGGCAGCATCTTAGCTCATCCCTTGATGACAATCTGCTTTATGTCCTCAGCCTCCTGCTCTGTCCCCTCGGCTTTCTCTCTAGTTCCTCATCCAAAGCATATTTTCCTATAACATCATGTCTGATCCGGGAGGTCCTAAAAGCACTCCTTCACTCTGCAGGGATCCCTCCACCCAGCCCCCATCCACAGGGATTGGGGGGGGGGAGGATGTCACAGTACACACTTTCATAGCAACGCCCCAGTTCCTCAGCCCCACAGACCATCTCTGACAGCAGACAAGACATCCTCATCAGACAAATAGGTTGTACTCATTACTTAAAATATTTAACTCTGATCCATGTACCCGAATAGTAAGATTCAGGCTCCTGCCTCCTACTTCTTGGCTGCCTTTAGAATACCTTTCCCAGCGTATTTTCTGAAGCGAAAAGGAGCTGCCATCACCTCTGGGAAAGGGCAGTCAGGCCCCGAACAGCACAATCCAGACAGTACTGAGAAGCCATTGGAAGCTGGCCTCCTGGGGCCTTCTAGAGTGGCAATGAGCATGTGATGGATGGGAAGCCTTTGCTGGTTTCCTAGCGGAGGGATGCACTGACAGCCCCGTCCTCTCCAGCAAGCTTGGAAAAGCTTTGTAAATGAGACAGGGAGCAATCACCAAGATGAGAAAAGAATGGGACGGGAGGGGGTGGAGGCTAGGGAGGAGTCCCTCACCGTGACAGCTATCTCTACAGCTTGTGAACAGCTAGGAAGGCCCCAGAAACCTGGCTGGCAGGATGAGGACTACAACTCCACTCCTCATGGTAGTAAGGATTCCGCTCACACTGCCCGACAGGCCTACCGAGGAGGAATGCCTGCCCCCTTGTGTGTTCTGCAGAGCCACCTGCCTCCTAGGTATGGGTTTAAACAGCTTACTGTCTTTTCCACAGTAACAGAGCCCTGGCCAACAAGAGGGTGATGTGCTCAGTTAACCAAACATGATGACGACGAGGAGGCTCATGGGAGGCTTTCTGGCCTCTCAGAGGCTTCCACAATCTGCCCCATGGAGAAACAAATGCAGAGGTTGAAGGAAAGGGCCACCCAGCCTGCCCCCTGGGGCCACCACCCCTCCAGCTCATGTTTGTTTTGTTTATGAGAGGAAAAAATCTACCACTGTTCACCCAGAAAGGGTCACACACAGTCCTTCCTCCCAAGCTTGGAAGATACTAAGCTCTGATAACCTTGCAGGCTCCCTGAGTACACTCAGGCAGGACAAGATCAGCAAACTCCCTGCAGGGCAGAGACCCCAGCCTGGGCCTGCTGGTTGTTTCTGGGGGCTGTGGCTGCAGGAAATGTCAGAGCTTTGTGTCACCAGCCCTGCGTGGAAGAATGAGTCAGGGCACTGATCTCAGCTCCTGCCTGTTTGCTGTTTTCCTTCTGAGGCCACAGAAACATGTCTGAAGCTGCCTTCTGAATCAGCACCAGCAAGGCACACAAGGGTACTAGCATCCACACACCAATCCTATACTTCTCCTTTGCTGGGATCTGTCCAGCTCCTGGGACTGGACATGTGGACAGGGCAGCAGACTCTCAAGACAAGAAGCTCTGAGATAGAAAACTAATAGCTGGTCATTGTGATGCTGGCCTACCCTGAGAGCCCTGGGGGTATGCACCATGCATTAGGAAGCTTAAAGAACACATCTAGATGAGCTCCTTTACCAATCAGCCCAGCTCAGACTCAACAGAGTTTGTGAATAGTCTTCAACCTGCTTTTTGAAGTGCCACTATGAACGTAGAGTGGCTCCTTCTTCTACTTTTGAGTGCCTCAAGCTTGGCAGAGAGATGTTAAGTTGGGGCCTAACTGTAGAACACAGGGCTCTACAGGGCTCCACACTCACAGTTCACCTACCCAAGAAAAATGCAGGGAGCATTTCCCACACACTTCTTAAGGTGTCAAGTTCTAGAAAGTGCAAAATCTGCATTCAGATGCCCTTCAGGGGGCACCACGATGTAAACTTTAAAACTACAAGACAGATGAGACCAGCAATTATGAGAGACCTAGGAAGAAAGCAGGGCCCCAGGAAAGCATCATTTGTCTCCACTCTACTTTTTATTTTTTTATTTTTTGACTTAAAACACCAGATACTATATAAACATATGTGTCTGTGTTTTTTAAATTTTATTTATTTGGTATGTATCACTGTGCATATGCCATAATGTACATGTGAAGGTCAGAGGACAATTTATGGGAGTCAGTTCCCTACATCCATTGTGTGGATGCTGGAGATCAAACTCGGGTTGTCAGGCTTAGTGATGAGGCTTTGCCTACTGAGCCACCATAGAGAGCACACTAAATATATATACGAATATATATGTGAATATATATGTGTGAATATATATATATTCATGCTATGGTTTGAGAACCCAGGGCCTCAGACATGCTAAGCAAGCACTCTCTCAGTGCGCCACACCCCTAACCTTTAAAGTGACTTTCACTCCATCTGTAAATGCCTTAGTAGAGTCACACAGATCTCATCTAAATAAATACACATGCATTTTTATAAGAAATAAAAAACACTATTTTAAATCCTGCCTTTCCTGTCTTACTCCTTTTAAGTCAAGAAATAATTCACAACATCTGAATAGCTGAATCACACATATTTCATTTTATGGCTACATTAGAGTCAACTTAACTACATCCCCATTGTTGGACACTTTTGCTATTATATAAACCATGCCTCAATGAAGATTCTTTTCTTTTTTTATGTTACTGGGGATGGAACGCAAGATCTTGTGCATACCAGGCAAGCAGTAGGTTACTGAATTGCCCAGCCCAATATCCCTGACAATCTGCCCCTTGCTGTGTGCTCTACAGGGTTTTACTGGGTTTTTACCATCTCAAATTTGTTGTATTCTTGCCAGCCTGTCTTTGGTCTTGGGCTTCTACAGAGCAACCTCTGCTTCCATTGCACAAAGTATCTTCATGCAATGTGAGGCTGCCAATCTCAGGACATTTTCTCCCCAATCCTGCTCTATAATCACTTTCAGAAGTGAGTTCTTTAAGATACAGCTGGCTCTCATTATTTGCTGTAGTGACAGTCCATAAAGTTCCTGTGAACACCGAGTTACAGAATACCCACCCATTGCTCCTAAGGGAAACACCGGGTTAAGTTCCTGTGAGCCTCTGGTTGCAACATTCTTGCAGATTGATTGATACAGAATCCTGTCCACTGAGCTTGTGTTAAAAGGCGCCTACTTAATACACATAGCTGATTCCTAAGCACTGGATTCATGGCCCTTAGCACTGTAAGCTATGCCTAAAACAAAGTGGATCTAACACCTACGTTTTGTCTGGAAGGCACACCACATCAGCACACCAGACAGCATGTCAGCGCTGTGCTCAGAGTGCCATCTAAAACAACAAAACCACCAAGGGGAAAAAGGCAGCAAAAACTCAAAAACACAGCAGCAAAGAGACTGTGAAGAGGGCTCTTGTTTACAGTCTGAGAGCTCAAAGTTGTTTATAGTACGAGCTGGAGACAAGAGCATCTCCTCGATTGACCTTGCCTGGGGACGTGAACATGCCATGACTCAAATCTTTCACCTCTTGGCACAAGTTGTGGTAAATAAGCATGAGAGGGCATATTGATTTGGGAGGGGGCTACATCATAAATTTTAGCAAGTAGATGAATATGCCAGTGTGGTGCTCACAGATGGTGAAGGTCAATGGCCTTCTTCCTCCCCTGCTCTCTGTTCTGATGATTTCTACAGGCCTTACAAGCTGACCTACTTGCTTACCAGCAACCAGTCCTCGATCCCACTGAGGTTACCTTCTCACAGGGACAATCACATGCACAGCTTCACAATAGGCGACAGGTTGGTGGCCATAAGGAGGCAATTGCCTTTAGTTACTGCTCAAAATGCAGGCTTGATTTAAAAAAAATAAAATAAAATAAAATGTGAAAACTTGCAGTGTCCAACAAGTATAACCTCTCATCTCTGGGGACCTGCACCTCAAATATTTCGCCCTTCCCAAAAGTCATTTTCCCTCATCTACAGCTCATACCCATCCCCCAGTACATCTGCTAGGCTTTTACTTTGGCTGTCCCTGAGACTGGCAATGTTTCCTGTAAGAATATGTCTCTTCAACTCTCCCTTAAAAGTGGGTCCATGAACTAACATCCAGTTCCTGTAAATGGGACTTTCTTTAAAAATAACAATTTTACAGACATACCTGTGGCTCCTGACTCAAGATAATCTTAGATTTCAGGTGGACATTAAACTGAGAGCCAAGGGCAGAGATGGACTAGGGTGGCATGATATTCAGAGCAGGAGGCAGAGGCCCTGGTGACCTGCCATCGATCCGATGCTGCTAGCAGCTGGGACTAAAGAGTCTCCCTCAGAGCCTAACACGTTAAGTTCTGACCTCAAGCCTCCTAAACTGTGAGAGACTAAACTGCTGTCATTTTTAAAAGCCGCCAGTTTGTGGCAATTTGTCATCAAAGCCCAAGAAAGCAAACCCACCTGGGTTTGGAAAGGAGAGAGAATTCTGCTCATCCCATGCAGGAACAAGGGTTTCACTAGCATAGACCTAAGGGACTGATGTGGAGCATTCCTCTGCCTCCCTAAGCAGTCACATGAAGCAAAGAGCATTCAGAGGAGGTGAATAACTACAGGGAAAGGGTCAAGACAGAGTAGGAGAAGATGCTGGCATCACATTTAAAAGGGTTTTAAAACAGCATATACAAAGAACTCCAACAACAACAAAAATAAGATGCATACAAAGACATGGAAGATAAATGTGAGACATAACAACCAAATGAAAGGCATAACTCCTTAGTACAAATCATTCTGAGGTTGCAGACTACAGGTGAACACCCATTCCACCTTGAGAAGGCTTCTCACAGGAGGAGGTAACTTTGTGACTTTGGGGCATGATGGACAGATCTTAAAGACAAGTCTGGGAGTGTCTTCCATACCACTACTTCCTAGGGCATTTTGATCAAGCTCATTGATTATGTTTACAAAATAATAGTCTAAGTACCCCCCCCAAATGAATGTAAAATAGATGAGTTGAACATTTTAAATCTTTCTTTCATGACAAAACAACCTAGGAAGTGGTTGTAGATTTTGATTAACACACCCATGAGTTAGAAGATGGAGAACCTTTCCGGATTCCCTTGCAGCTACAATCTATGTGCTTCATTCAGATTCTAATTTGGTTTTGATGGTGGCTCAATGGGGAGAGATCTAAAGTGCGAGTTACTGTTTCATGAGGAGGTTGATGCACTAGGAACCAGGGTCCTGTAAACAATGGCCCTATTGCCTGTAACCTCCTGGCTCTGCAAGTCCTTGGTGGCTTGTTATATAGTAATTGGGAATGTGTCTTTCTGAAAGCTCAGCCTAATATCTCTGCTTCAGTCTTTCAAGTAATTCTCTGAATTATCTAAACCCTTAAGCACAGCCTTTTCACCTTGAATTAGCAGATTCTGTTCTTTGCACCCAAGACCCCAACAACCTTGAAGGTTTTTACGAAGTCCACAATCTTCTATTACATTTTTTCCCCACATGAGTCCACAGCTTCTGAGTTAAGGTTTCTTGCCACAATGATGAAACCATATTCAGTAAGTGAGTGCACCAGTGAATTAATGAGTTCCAACCATTTACAACATGTAAAAAAAAAAATTAGGGAGCACTATTCAAAGAGATATTAAGCCAGTTTGTCAAAGGTTTTCTTCTAAAGGACTAAATAAATATTTTTAGCTTTGTAGATGAACAAGTTTTGTTACAATGTCTCAACACTGAATCCAGTGTGGTTGTGTATCAATAAAATACCTGCTTGATTTTGCTCATGAACTGGAGTTTACCACCCTCTTCCTAACCTAGGCTAAAAGTATAATGAGACAATCACCAAACGACTTCCACCTATGAAGACCTTCACAGAAGTCAGCCCCATCCTGGAAATCTATGCCTAGTTCTAGGCTGAAAGCTCTGGGGTTCTAACAGCAGCTCCAGCAGTTTTTATGTAGCTTTCCTTCTCAGCTTGCTCTTTCCTAACTGGGGAGTGAGCACCCACATGTACTTTGGAACAGCAAACATCACATCTATTTTATCTGCGCATCTAAAATTCTTTTCTCTCAACTGGCTGAGACACAAAGAATTTCCACTTCAGTCTTTAATTAAAATACAATTAAAATGCATATGGAAGTTTAAATGGACGCAGATTCCAGTGTTTGTGTTATAAAATGTCTTGAAACACTTTGACATGTGGTAATAATAGCTAGACAAATTTGGCACTTAAAAGATAACTTCTGCCCCAGAATCATAGAATCTGGAGTGTCACAAATACAAATTATATAGCATTATACCCAGCATCCTTAAGTGCAAATATGTGAGAGGTTAGCTAGTATCATGTGGCCATCCTCCCAAACGCCATCCTTTCTTTCATTTGGTAAGCGGCCAGCACTTTTCTTCCTGTGTCTCCATTTCCTTGCCTTGAAGGGACCAGTGTATGGCGGTAAAAATGAAGTGACAAGAGTGTCATGGGACAGAGCAACACATTGTTTAGAAGTGAGAGGGACCAGAGAGCTGCTCAGTGGTAAAAACCAAACCCAGAGCTTCAGGTCAGCCATTCCTGACCTGTAGGTCTTGACCCAACAACCCTTTTACAGGGAATGCATATCAGATATTTACATTATGATTCACAGCAGTTGCAAAATTACTTATGAAGTAGCAATGAAGTAATTTTATGGTTGGGGTCACCACAGCATGAGGAGCTATATTCAAGGGTGGGAGCAATGGAAGGCTGAGAAGCGCCACCTGAGGCTACTGCACTCCGAGTGCCAGCTCAGGGGCAGTAGAACTTCACAGTTCCGACATCTTTCTATAAAAATGGCCTTCACTTGTTAGCCTGTTTGTCACTTGGCACAAATGAGAGTCATCCTGGAAGAGGGGATCTTATGAGGAAATTTGTCCATAGGCCTGGCCTGTAGGCAAGTCTATAGGCCATTTTCTTTATTGATGATTAGTGTGGGAGGGCGCAACTCATAGTGCTTGGTGCCACCCTTGCGCTGGTGGCCCTGAGTGCTGTAAGAAATCATGCTGAGCAAACCACGGGGAACAAGCCAGTAAGCAACGTCCTTCCCAGTCTCTGTACCAGCTCCTGCCTCCAGGTTCCCTGCCTTGCTGGAGTGCCTGCCCTGACTTTCTGGGACGATGAACTACAAACTGTCAGATGAAATAAACCCTTTCATCCTCATGTTGCTTTTGGTCACGGTGTTTTATCTCAGCAATCCAAAACCTAAGACATTCCCCAGAGATACAAAGTGCAAACAAAAATTCACCCAGGCATAAATCTGTAAGCCAGTTGAGACAGTGTGCTAGAAGTTCCATTTGTTTAATGAACCAGAAGTGTGGCCCACTCAGGTCTCCTCCAACTTCAGTGCACACAGAAATCGATGGACAATCCTGGTGAGGGGCAGATTCTGCACAGGCTAGGGGAACCCAAGAATCCACACAGTCAACCAGTTCCAGGTGATGCAGTCCTAGCTGGTCTATTCGACTGCTTTGGATGGAGATGATCTATTTGGTATCTCAACTCCCCTGGAAGAGCCTGCTTTGATCAAAACAGGACATTTGACCTCCCATGCCTCTTTCTTCCTCTCACTCACCCCCTCCACCACCACCACCATCTCCATCTCTGGGCTGTCTCCTTTTCTATCCTGTAAGTTATCCCAGTCCTAGAGATAGTGGCCATTCTCTACCAACAGCACGGAGAGATAATGTAAGAAAGAGTAAGATGAAAGAGAGCAGTTCCCCCAGAAACTAAGTTCTTTTTTGAGCAGATTCATGTCTCAGCATGGCTTCATCAGCCCACATCTCTTCATCCCCACAGAAACCAGGCATAGTATCACTAACATTGAAGAACTCCCACACCTCAATAGGTGTTTAACAAAATCATCTCAACAGGAAGGATTATTCTGGATTAATGCCTCCTCTGACATCTAGCTAGAAACTTTTTTCCCCTTAGTTCCTAAATGTTACTAAGTTTCCAGGGCCATCATTCACAGACATTAGCTCCAAATGCTGGGGTGGGGTGGGGGAGCATGGTGGGGAATAGGGACTGGGAATGTAGTTTAGTGGGCCAAGTATTTGCATAGCGTGCACAAAGCCCTGGGTTCAATCCCCAGCACCACATACTTAAGTGTGATGGCACGCACTTGCAAACCCAGCACTCTGGAGGCAGAGGCAGAAAGATCAGAAGTTCAAGGTCATCTTCAGATGCATAGCCAGTCTGAATTCCACTTGGGGCTACAAGAGACCCTGGAGAGAGAGGAGGCGTGGGGAGGGCGAGAGAGAACGGGCACACAGAGGCACCTGGCTGCCTAGAGGAACAAGCAGTGGATGGCCAGTGTAGTGAGGAAGGAAGCCAGACTCCCTAGGACAGGGCAGCCAGAGTGGCCAGGGCTGACCCGAAGGCTGGCTCTGGAAGCTTGGGTCCAAGTGCAATGCTATTTTGTAGGCTCTCCCTAAAGGTCGGCACTGAGGGCAGCTGTGTGGGGATGTCCCTGGTGACTAGAGAGTAAACCATCACCTCTCCTTCTCATATGGTCTCTGGTTGACCCCACCAAGTCAAGTTTCTACTCCCAAAGTCACCCCCACCCTCCCCACTTAGAAACCTGGCACAAGAATGCCCTCAGTATACAGGAATTTTACTCTGCAATGTCCAACGGGCAGCAAGCCCTGGCTGCCAGCTCAGGGCTGTGGTCCCAGCCTCTCACTGAGCAAGACAAAGCCCAGGGGGGAAGTCCTGCCTTTCCCCTGGCCAAGCCACCTCTCCAGCTCCAGCAGCTGGCAGGGGTGCTGTCTGAGGTCAGAGCACAGGCAGAGCTGAATGTCCTGGGGTTAAGCAGCTAGCCAGTCAGAAAGGCCAGGCTCCTTCGACTCCAAAGTCAGTATGGGTTACACACTCATTTTGTATGGCGTGGAAGCACCAGGTTCCACATGCCAGTCTGCTGGCCTAGCAGGTCTGGCCGAATGGCTACTTTCCAGGCCATTAGCGGGTCCCTCTTCTTGAGAGCTTCTGTCCTGGGTTCCCTAGTTGCACCTGCTATTGAAGCCTCTCTTGTTCTGGGCCGTCCTATCTTCAATTCCTGTGCACATTATCATTTGTGATCATGGATATTTTATTATGGTCAAGTATATACAAGAATGCTTGCCGGGCGGTATTGGCGTACACCTTTAATCCCAGCACTAGGAAAGCAAGGGCATGCAGATCTCTGTGAGTTTGAAGCCAGCCTTGTTTGTCTACAGAGTGAGTTCTTGGACAGCCAGGGCTACACAGTGAAAACCTGTCTTGAAAAACAAAGCAATTAAAAAAAAAAAAAAAAAAAAAAAAAAGCTCAGACCATTTACCATCTTAACCATTTCTATGTGTCCAGTTCAATGGCCCTACCTCCACTAATACTTTGATACAGCCACCTGCATCCATGCACAGACTTTTGTCTCCCTGCAAACGAAACCCTGTCCTATGACACACTTACTCCCAATTTCCCTATCCCACTAGCAGTCCCATCCACCTAGGATGTCTACTTTCTGTCTTTGAAAGTCCTTCCTTCTAGAGTCTTAAGCACACTATGGATTTGTAACAGATTTTGATTATTCACTCATTGTCTATGGACACTGGGGTTGCTTTGCCTCTGGTATCATGAATAAGATGCTCTGGGGAAAAGGGTATGTACGCATGAGGCTTCTGACTAGGGGAGGGCATGGACCTTTGTCTTTCAGCTCCTTAAGTGTGTGTGAGAGAGACAGAAAAAGAGAGATAGAGAGAGGGGAGAGAGGGAGAGAGAAAAAAGAAGGGGAGAGGGAGGAAGACAGAGCAGATCTCCATGGAAGCCACAATAGTGTACCAGATCCCTTGGAGCTGTCTGATGGGGATGTTAGGAACTGAACTCAGGTCCTCTGCAGAATCAGTATTTGCTCTTAACCAATGAGCCATCTCTGCAGCCTCCACCTTTCAACTTTTTATTAACATTTAAAATTTGTCAGAAAATTACTCATAAAGGGTACCATTCAGGGACTTTTCACAAATGAAACCCATCCACAGGAATTACCATCCAGATAAGAACAAGAGCCCTAGGCTGACAGAGAAGTATAGCTCAGTGACACAGCACTCATCTGCATGTATGAGGCCAAGATGAACCTCTGACATCATCCACCATCCAACCTGAGTAACCGAATTCTTGCCTCCTCCAGCATACACCAGCTTTGCGCGTCTTCACACTTTATTTAATGGAAGGAAACACACAGCCATTGTCTGGCTGGGTTAACCAAGCATCTCATGTCCTTAGGAACTACAGACCCAGCCATTCTGTACAGCACTGCTATATGATATGCAACCGCTTAATTTCCTGCTGAGTTGTTAAAGGACATTTATACATAGTGTCACACATAGTATTGTCTCAAACACCACAGTACACGTCTCTGGAAAGCATATATTTACATTCCTGAAGGACACACATCTAGGAGTGGGGTCATTAGCAGATAGTACCAAGCTGTTTTCCCAAACTGGCCTGGCCAGTTTATACCCCTCTCTGAGGTTCTTCTCACCTGCCCTTCATATTCTCCATCAAAAGTACTCACTCCATCTCAGGCACTCTGCAGGGCCTTGTATCTTTTATTTGAGTTTACCAGATGACTAATGAGCCTAAGCACTTGGTCAGGTTTGTTACTCCCTTCTGTGATTTAGGTGCAGGTTGCGAAATCCCAACAAAATGACAAAGAGCGGGGCTGTCAACTCCTTTTCCAGCCCAGCTAGGGCTCCAATGGCATCAAGACCGAGCAGTTACATAAGATGAGGCTAATTCTCCACCCACCTGGCCAGGTTGCTGCCATGGTCCCTGGAATGGATCAGACACAGCTGGCCTGCTCTTCACTCACCATGCTTGCTTATAACAGTGTCCCAGGCCCCAAGCCTTTTGCCAAGAGTGTCAGATGTCACTGGGTTGGCAATGACTGATGTAAAAAGCCAACAATGCCATAAACACAAATGTGTAATTCTTTAGAACAACAAGTTCCTCCTCAGGACACACACCACAAACAATTCAGAGAATTCCGCTGTCAGTGAAGAGTAGACACCCATGTGTGGGCTTGTTCTGAGGCTCCTCAAATCCTTTAGTCCACTCAAACTCAATCGGACTCCATCTGGCAATACCTACTGAGGTCCTACTATGCACTAAGCATTGCAATAAATGCTCACAGTCATAAAAGTCAGTTCTAGACCTCAGGCGGCTTATATAGTCTATGAACACAGTGAGAATGCTACAAACACCTTCAATAAACTCTAAGCACAATGCAGGCAATCCACCACAGCACATGGAGAACAAATGTTGAGTTATAAAGGATCGGGGAAGCTTCATGGATGATGAGAAGGCTCCAAGCAACAGCTGGCAGGGAGGTCTCCACAAAGAGCAAATGCACTGAAAAGAACTGTCTGGAAAAGTTGCAGCCTCGTAATAGAATGACAAAAGAAAAGCCTATGGAGAAAGATGCCGTCTTAGGGGTTCCATTGATGTAAAGAGACACTATGTCCAAGGCAACTCTTATAAGCCACACATTGAATTGGGCCTGGCTTACAGGTTCAGAAGTTCAGTCCATTATTATCATAGCATCCAGGCAGCCATGGTACTGGAGAAGGAGCTGGGAATTCCATATCTTGTTCCAAAGGCAAACAGGAGCAAACTGTCTTCCAGGCAGGTAGGAGAAGGGTCTCAAAGCCCACCCCCACAGTGACATACTTTCTCCAACAAGGCCACACCCACACCAACAAGGCCACACCTCCTAATAATGCCACTCACTGGACCAAGCAAATTCAAATCACCACAGACACTAATTCATAGGATGACAGAAAAAAAAAATCTACCTCTGGATTTAAAAACAACAACACTCTTCAGATTAAAACAAAGCAAAACAATACTACGAGGTATGGTGAAATATGCTTGTAATCCCAGCACTCTGGAAGTAAACAGAAGGCTTTTATACAACGAGACTTTGAGGCAGGCTTTGGAGTGGTGGTTTGACTAAGGATGGACCCCGTAGGCTCATATGTTTGAAAGCTTGCTTCCCAGTTACTGGAACTATAAGGGAATGATTAGAAGCTGTTGCCTTGTTGGAGGGGGTGTGGCCTTGTTAGAGAAGGTGTGTCACTGGGAGGTAGTTTTTAAGGTTTCAGAAGCCTGTGCCAGACTGGCTCCCTCTTTCCTCTCTCTGCCTACAACTTGTAGGACAGATGTGACCTCTAGCTACTTGTTCAATGCCTGCCTGCCTGCCTGTTGCCATGCTCCCCACCATGATGGAACTGTAAGCAAGCCCCCAATTAAATGCTTTCTTTTATAAGTTGCTTTGGTCATGGTGTCTCATCACATCAATTAAACAGGAACTAAGACACCTGAGCTACAGGAGACCCTGTCTTAAAATGTGAAACTAACTAAAAGCCAGGTGTGACAGCACATGCCTTAATCCCAGCTCTTGGGAGGCAGAGGCAGGTGGATTTCTGAGTTAGAGGCCAGCCTGGTCTACAGAGTGAGTTCCAGGACAGCCAGAGCTACACAGAGAAACCCTATCTTGAAAAACAAAACAAAACAAAACAAAAACAACAACAACAAAAAAAGCAAACAAAAAAGGAACTCATGTACAAAAAGTAGGAAAAAAATACCAGGAATAACGTATGCTGGAATGTTATTAATATTTTCCCTGGGAGGGAAGATTTCAGATTGACTTTTTCTTTCTGTATTTTCTTAAATTCCCCAAATCAACACAGTGCTCTTAGAACCAGAAGGAAATGAGCATCAAAGGTTAAAAGCAAATATCGCCTGAGGGGAAGAGAGAGAAATGAACCGTCTATGAACCGTCAATCTCAATGGTAGTCTTTAGCAGCAGCGGCTCTCCATATCCTAGTCACTAAGGGTGATTGATGGTTTTCTCCTTGTGCAGGAGTGCTTAGAAGGCTCTGCCTCCTCCCACAAAGTCCCCTCACTGTAGCCCATGTCCTGAGGACACAGCTGCTCCCTGAAGCTCACGCCTTGGAGCCTGAAGAACAAGGTTCCTATCTGTTCCCGTGGCTCCAGCCGCTTCTGTTGCCAGCTTCTGCATTGTGCAGTACACGCTGCAGCGAGTCCTTCTCTTACCTACCCTTAGATGCTTTTCTTAACCCATGCACCTATCTCTTCTCAGCCCCTTCAGTTTACTCTGAGAGGAGTGCTTTCCTAACTGTACGGGTATATCTCAGGACACTTGGGACAGCATCGCCAAGGGTCCAGAGGCTCCATAAACCTGCACCGGATGCTAATGAGACTAAGCGAGGATAGTAACTGCAGTGCATGCAGGCCAGACAAATGGTACCAACCTCTTCTCCGGACCTACATTGTCAGGAGCTGCGAAACCCATTCCTTCTGTGTGCACAGAACGCAGCTGAAAGAAAGGCAAAGGTTGCCTTTTCCAGGCCAAAAAGCGCACGGCACACGAGGGAGAACACTGTACAGCAGTGTTTGGAGTCTGGGTGCCTGCGTTTTCACTTCTGTGGTGTTTGAAATGTTTTCCACGTCTGTGAATTATGGCTTCAATTAACACAATAGTTTAGAAAAAAAAAAAGAAAAAAGGGGGAAGGATAACTCTTGGAAGAAGAAGTAATTGATAACAGACAGTTTGGGGGTGAGAGGAGAGACTCGAGGATGTGTCAGTCAACGATGCAAATGAAAGTAGAGAGGATGAAAGGAAGAGGGAGGTTGGGGGGCCCCTGCAAATCAAATACATGTGGAAAATCCATTGGTTCCTGACCACATGACTGTGAGGCAGAATTAGATGATGTATTAATAATGCTTCTGAAAAATCAATGTAAGGCTGAGAAAAAAAATAGAAGTACTGGAGATACTACAGTTAAAATCAAAATTAAGACAAGGAGGCCTGATATCATCCCAGTATTGGAAATTGTTTTAGCTGATGTAGCCAATGCAATAAGACAAGAAAAGATAATGTATGACAGAAATGTTGGAAAGGAAGAGATAGGATTGGCATTGCTGAGTATGAAACCCACGACTGCCCCAAGTGCAGCAAGCAGATGAGCTGCTAAATAAAATAACAATTCCGTCTTTCCTGGGTTGACATCTGGAAACTACCATTCTTCAAATGAGAGTGTATCAAAGCATACAGAAACCAACCTCAGAAAACCATGTGGACATTGACTCTCCAGAGAAAATTGAAAATCATAAATATTCCAATTCCTTCAATATTCTTATGTGCACAATGCAATTTCAAACAAAATCGTGGAGGAGTTGTTGTTGTTGTTGTTGTTTTTTTTTTAAGTTAACCAGATCATTTTATTTCATTTGGAAATAAAATGTAAGAGACCAAGCCAAGTAATTTTGTAATCATGGGATTCCTGCCATGATTATTCATAACTAATTAAAATATTAAAACAGTGTGGTACTGGTGAAAGAACAAAGATTTCTATCATTAGACAGAAAGAACTCCAGAAACAGACCCAAGCGTTCAGCAGAAGGGAAGAGCAGATAAGGAAAGAACAGGTTGGATTTCCGGCCCATAATAGGTTTTAGGTCATTTTCAGATTCAAGATATAACTGTGAGAAATGAAGTACACTGTCTAGAGTAGATGAAAATGTCCATAACTTAATTGCAAAGAATGCAAAGGATGATGCCAAAAATAGACATTTAAAAGAAAACCCTAGAAAAAACTAAAAAATAAAAATGCTTGTTTTTCTGGTGTGTTTGTTTTGAGATATAGTCTCATGTAGCTCACACTGGCCTCAGACTTGCCAAGTAGCTAAGGATGGCCTTGAACACATGATCTTCCTGTCTCTCCATTCTAGGTATGTGCCAACACACCTGACTGGTAATATAAAAATGTGTTTTTATATCAACAGCACAAGAAGCAAACTTCAGAGGCAAAGGATAAACTGGGAAGTCATTTCTAGCCTCAACAATTCACACAAATGAACAACAAAACATTAACCCCTCCATGGAAATAAAAATATAAAGGTTGTAAGTTGAGATAGGGTCTCACTATGTAGCCCTGACTGTCCTAGAACTCACTATAGAACTCACAGAGAATTCTGTGAACTCAGAGATTCTCCTGCCTCTTTCTGTGTGCTGGGATTAAAGGTACGTACCACCACACCCAGGTGGTTAAGAGTTATTTGAGGTGTGTCCTAGTCAATTAAATTCAAAGAAATACACACCACAGCACCATTTCTTACTAATTAACATTTTTAAATGATAATACACAATATCAGCTAGAGGTTAACAGGGAACTGCTCTCCTCTGGTGTTGCTGACAAAGATGTGAAACCTGCCCACCTAGCAACTCACCAACACATGTCAAAGTCTGAAAAGATTTTTGCCTGGTGTAGCTCATAACTGTATTCTCAGGATTTGGAACGGTGAGGCATAAAGATGGTTGAGAATTCCAGATCAACTTGGGCTACTCAGTGAGTTTCAAACCAGCAGGATATAGAATGAAATCTTCATTTTAAACCAAGAAGGGAGAGAGAGGTGTGGAATATGCTCCCACAGACTCACCAACAATGGTTCTAGGAATCTATCCCAAGGAAGGAGCCATATACATGTAACACAGTAATCTAGCTCTTATGATATGTCTCCCTGAACTGTCAGTAACAAGTAAACTGGAAGCAATCTTTAGATCCAACACATGTTAAAACGTGCAGTGTATGTATGTACTAAAATGCTAGAAAAACTAAGATACAAAAAGAGAATTAAGTTATTGGTAAATTTTTAAAAAGCAGGTTGTAATCCCAGCATATGGGAATAGAGGCAGGAGGATCATGAGTTCAAGAATCCTATATCCAAAATACTTGGGGGCTAGAAGTGATCCCAATTTTAGAATGTTTGCAAATACATAATGAACTATCTTAAAGATCTGACTCAAGTCTAAATATAAAGTTAATTTTTCTTTGACATATGCATTATCTTATCAAGTGCTGAACATAATTGCAGTACCTCAACTTTGTCTTGTTTTGATTTCTTTCTTTCTTTTTTTTTTTTTTTTTTGGTTTTTCAAGACAAGGTTTCTCTGTGTAGCCCTGGCTGTCCTGAAACTCACTCTGTAGACCAGGCTGGCCTTGACCTCGGAAATCCGCCAGCCTCTGCCTCCCAAGTGCTGGGATTAAAGGTGTGTACCACCACTGCCCAGTTTGATTTCTTTCTTAAAGATCTGTTTTTACTTATATGCATACAAGGCCAGAGGAAGGTGTTGGATCCACTGGTGCTGGAGTTACAGGCAGCTGTGAGCCACCTGAAGTGTGTGCTGGGATCAGAACTCAGATCCTATGCAAGAACAGCAAGAGCTCTTAACTGCAGATGCAGCTCTTCAGCTCCTTGGTTTGATTTTTTTTCCCCCAGGTAGGGTCTCACATAGCCCAGGCTGTTTTCCAGTTCACCAAGTAGCTGAGGATGATCTTGAACCCCTGATCCTCCTGCCTCTCAAAGTGCTGAAATTATGGAAACACATCGCCACCATGCCTGCACACCTGCATTTGGACTTCGACCTGTAGAATAAAGTCAGGTGTGGAATTTTCCACTTGTGGCAGCATGTCAACATTCAAACATCTGCAGACTGGAGAGCATGTCAGATTTCAGATTTTTGGAATGTTCAATCTGTTTACCAAAATGTCAACAGAATATATATTATGTGTGCCCAAGTAATGAACTAAGGTGTGATTTTTTTTTCTTTTAACTTGCCCACATTTCTAAATGTTTTCAAATGAATGCACTTCTGAAACAAGAAAATATTTCTTAAGAGTTATTTTAAAAAGAAACTCTGGGTCCATCTGTATTCATAGCTGCGTCGCTAACAGTAGTCAATGTCCACAGACAGATGAATGAATAAACAAAATATGGGTTATCCGTACAATCGCATATTATTTGGCTTTGAAAAAGGAATTCTGACACATACCATATGAACCAAGAAGAAACTGTGCTCAGTGAAATAAGCTATTTTCCAAAGGATAAATACTGGACACTCATTTAAGGAGGTAACCAGATAGTCTGACTCAGATGGGGACACTGGGAAGTGTCTGTTGGGGATAGAGCTCTCCCTAGTCTGTGAAGACGAAAATCTCTGGGGTGGGTGGTGGTGGTGGTGTTTGCATAGCAATGTCGAGGCACTAACACTGCTGAGCCATGCATCCAAGACTAGAGAAGCAAAATAGTGTGTGTGTGTGTGTGTGTGTGTGTGTGTGTGTGTGTGTGTGTGTGTTTTACAAAATTAAAAAGAATACAAGCTGGGCGTACTGATGCACACCGTTAATCCCAGCACCCAGGAGGCAGAGGCAGGCAGATCTCTATGAGTTTGAGGTCAGCCTGTTCTACATAGTGAGTTTCAGGCCAGCCAGAGCTACATAGTAAGATCTTGGTTCAAAACCAAAACTAAACAAAAACCATAACAGGCTGGAGAAATGGCTCAGACAGGACCAGAGTTTGGTCCCCAGCACCCACTTCCAGCAGCTCACACACAACCACCTATAACTCCAGCAGACCCAACCAAAACCCTTTCCTAATTTCTGCAGACATGCATACATACACACACACACACACACACCATCGTACATAAGTGGAAGCTTGACAGGAGTAGCTGTACTTTGCAGGTCCGGGGAGAGAAAGCTCCAGATCAGGACACTTGTGAGAGGCAACTCATTCTCTGGATGTCCTGTTGTAGGAAGTGAGACATGACATACTCTCCGGGGACCTTTCATTTGGCACAGTAGTCTCAACCTGGCATCCAAAGCCTTTCTCAAGCTGGCTCTTTTTCAACCCATTTCTCTCTGGTCAACTTTACATACCCCAGGCTCATGACAGATGGGGACAGAGAGTCCCATCCTTCAGGAGAAGCAGGAAGGGACAGAGAGGCTCTAACTCCCAGCCACCCCTTTCCTGGTTCACAGCAGTCTCAGGATGGGCAAGACCCCAAAATACAGTTGAGCCTACTCAGGTCCCCTGCTCCTTGCTCCCTTCTCTTGGCTCCTGGATGAAAGTTGAATTTAACTTTCTAATTCTCCCCTCCTCACCACAGAAAGAGAAATGTTCCCCAGGCACTTGGCCTGGTTTCTGTACCCAGGCAGAGAAGGCCAGCAAAGGCAGGCCACAGGAAGCCAGCCACACCAAGGTCCCCAGAAGCTGCTTTGGGCACAAAGAAAGGGGGGGAGGTGTTCCCACCCTTTCACTTACAAATTCCCAGAGGCACTAAATGACTTTTCCTTGCACAGTCAGTAAAGCAAATTAGGTTTGGTGGCCCATGGCCGGTTCCTACAAAAAGGTGATAAGTGCTGAATGTGGGAGGAGTCCAGCATTGACACCATCTCTGCCAGCACAGCCAGGCCTGCCCCCGGTGCCTCAGCATCCTGCCTTGTCCTCAAATGTCCACAAGGAGAGGATGCTTTAGGGAACAGAAGGGAGTCGGTCGTTCGGGTTGGTCATCCCACTGCTGTGGCCACACAGCTTAGAGTGCTTCTGAAAAATTCTACTTAATGCTCAGGCAAGACTCCTTGTAAACTGTAGGAGGCTGGTGGCGGCAGGTGCAGGGAGATGAGACCTTTGCTAGGACAAGGATGACAAAGGCCCATGACTGCAACTGGGAACAGGTGGCCTGTCTCCAGTGATGCAGGGGTCAACCTGGAGTGCAGCAGAAGGTTCTAGAGAAGGCAAGAACACTAAGTGGATGCACAGAATACTTCTTCCAAGGGGTGACTGAAATGTGTCTGTCCAGAAGTAAGAGAAGCTGACTAGGGGTTCAGAAAAGGGGGGGGGGGGAATCTGGGAGCATCTTCTGGTAAAAACATGCTGTGTCTTATTAACAAGAAATCAGCTCTAATTTGGGACATGGCTCTAATGGCTATCTAAAGGTATAAAGAGGTGGGAACTAGCACATAATGTGGGCTCCTCTGCCTGGTCTCTCAGCTCCCCACCACAAAGACTGTCACCACCGCACTAATGGTCCAGCACGGTGCTGAGAGAAATTAATCAGTAAAGGCAGCCATTTAAGTGGTCCAGACACATCATGCTTCGCAGGGTGAACAGGTGTGAGGGTTTCGTGGTCCCTCGCCATAAGGAACTCGGGGAGCGCCTCTTTCTCTGTGCTTGGAACCATTTAAACTCCTGATCCTAGAAGGGAGAGGACAGATTTTTCCACCCTGAGGTCCTCCACTCTGTGTCCCCAGCCAGCTTGGTTACTGTGGCTCAGCCAAGCTGCCAGCCCTGTCTGAAAACCCACAACCCTGCAAAGAAGATAACTGATGCAGAAAAATCCCCCATCTGTGACATCTGAACTTGTTCCAGGTTCCGAGTCTGCCCTAAGGTCTCAGTCCTCTAATGGACGACCTTCCCAGGAATGGTGCTCCGGTCATCCACTCATCTGCCAGGGGCCTGCCCCTGTGCAACGTAAGCCACTGGGGTGCTAGGTGCCTCCAGGGATACTGATCACCAAGAGGAGAGTGGGGCCCAGAGACAGAAAACTGGCCCAGTACTGCAATGTGAGCTGGTACCCCTGCCAGGCCTAGGGCCTACAATCATGTGTCCCAATTCATTAGGAAGCCCTCAGAATTGTCAAGAGTAAAGCACTAAGTCACAGAAGTGTTTCCAGAAGAAGGTGGAGGCTGAGTACAGATAGATGCCCACTCAGGCATCCACAGACCCGCCTGTGCTATTTCTTATTTCTCCCCACTCCCGCCCTTCCCTACAGAGTGGTCTATTCCCAACCACCATTTTGGAAGACCTGCATTTTTGACCTACTCACTGAACACTATTGTGTGCCCTTAGCCCTGGTCATGGAAGCTTTGCCCTCCAAGAAAGCCCAGTTGAATCCTGTGGAGGCAGACAACAGCAGAAAGCCTGGACAAAATGGCTTCAGTTGCTCTACTGGTAAAGCTGGGACTTTGTGTTACAAGCAGCATGTGAGCTCCCTGGTGGCAGTGTTCACAAAGTCTCATCCCTGCCACCCTGACACATTAGGGGCGGACTCTCAGCCTTTAGAGGCATGCTCAGATAAACTGTGCTCCCCGCTGGACCACAAGCCTGGGTTTTGGTGGCTGCAGGCTAGGAACACAGAAGGGAGGACCCAGACTATAAGCATCTTGATCTATGATCTGGATAGATTTGCTTATCCTCTGGGTGTTTCTGAAAATGAATACATGGAGAGAGCTTTAAGGATGGTCCCACATACATAGGGTCAGGAGAATTCTCCTCTCTCAGGCCCACCCAGGACTCCCATCCAGGGGAAGCAATGGGTACTTCGGAGCCACTGTCCCAAATGCTACAAGAACTGTCTCCCTCTTTAGTCTTCCTGTCCTCAGCTCCACTTGTCACTGAGCAACCAGGCTGATCCTTCAGCAGTCCCGGCCCCTCCCCCTGAAAACCTTCAGTAGCTTCTCTCTGTTGTCATCAAGATAGATCCAGAGGCCAACCTGGCTCTCGGGATCAGACCCATCCCACCCTCACTTCCACCGCACAGACCTCTCCAAGGACAGTCCCCCACCCCACCCCACCTCCACTCCCCAGCTTCAGCTCTTAGGTCTCGCTTCAGCCACACTGAGATGATCACTGTATGACTTTGGGTAAACTGCCCAACATTTATGAGCCTCTTTCTCACATCTACTTGCTCCCCTAAGGTCACAGTAAGGACTAAGGAAGACAGTGCCCAGCATTTAGAAAGTGCTCAGTGACCACAGGATAGGTGACCACGGCAAGAGTGAAGATCATACTGGTGGTATTGATGGGTAGTGATACTGACAACTATCATCAATGAAAATAATGTGGATGGTCATGGCAAGTGGTGCGCGTGATGATGACAGTGTTTAACAATGTCACTATGTTAGCTGGGCAGTGGTGGCGCATGCCTTTAATCCCAGCACTTGGGAGGCAGAGGCAAGCAGATTTCTGAGTTCAAGGCCAGCCTGGTCTATGGAGTGAGTTCCAGGACCGCCAGGGCTACACAGAGAAACCCTGTCTCAAAAAATCAAAAAAAAAAAAAAAAA
>JADRCD010167594.1:0-14757 GCA_019843815.1 Montemys delectorum
GTAGTTTTGCTCCTTATGTTGGTGTTTTCCATCTATCCTTTGTAGGGATGGATTTGTGGAAAGATATTGTGTAAATTTGGTTTTGTCATGGAATATCTTGTTTTCTCCATCTATGGTAATTGAGAGTTTTGCTGGATATAGTAGCCTGAGCTAGCATTTGTGTTCTCTTAGGGTCTGTATGACATCTGCCCAGGATCTTCTCTGGCAAGAAGTCTGGTGTAATTCTGATAAGCCTGCCTTTATATGTTATTTGACCTTTTTCCCTTACTGCTTTTAACATTCTTTCTTTGTTTAGTGCATTTGGTGTTTTGATTATTATGTGACAGGAGGAATTTCTTTTCTGGTCCAGTCTATTTGGAGTTCTGTAGGCTTCTTGTATGTTCATGGGCATCCCTTTCTTTAGGTTAGAGAAGTTTTCTTCTATAATTTTGTTGAAGATATTTATTGGCCCTTTAAGTTGGGAGTCTTCACTCTCTTCTATACCTATTATCCTTAGGTTTGGTCTTCTCATTGTGTCCTGGGTTTCCTGGATGTTTTGGGTTAGGAGCTTTTTGCCTTTTGCACTTTCTTTGACTGTTGTGTTAATGTTGTCTATGGTGTCTTCTGCCCCTGAGGTTCTCTTTTCCATCTCTTGTATTCTGTAGGTGATGTTTGCATCTATGAATCCTGATCTCTTTCCTAGGTTTTTTAACTCCAAGGTTGTCTCCCTTTGTGATTTTTTTTTCATATCCCATTCCACATTTACTAATTCTCTAAGTTGTCAATTGGGTTTTTTTGTTGTGAAAACACTTAACACTATTTCTCTTGATTGATATGTTCTTCTTTCTTGTTATCATCTTCCATGAACTCTGCTTGCCTGTCCCCCATCTTGAGCGTACCCATTTCAGCACCATGAGAAGTTACCTGATTCCTTTGAAGAAACTTTATTTATTTTTAGCAGTGTTATTTTTTATTAGATATTTTCTTTATTTACATGCCACATGATTTCTCCTTTCCCAGTTTCCCCCCAAAAAAAAAAAAAAAAAAAAAACCTGTTGCCTCCCCCCTCCCCCTGCTTGTCACCTCACCCTCCCCCACTTACTGGCTCTGGCATTCCCCTACACCGGGGCACAAAACTTTCACAGGGCCAAGGGCCTCTCCTTCCATTGATGATCAACTTTGCAATCCTCTACTATACACATGCTGCCAGAACAATCAGTCCCACCATGTATAGTCCTTGGTTGGTGGTTGAGTCCCTGGGAGCTCTGAGGGTACTAGTTAGTTCATATTGTTGTTCATCCTAAGGGGCTGCAAACCCTTCATCTTCTTTGGTCCTTTCTCTAACTCCTTCACTGGGAACCCTGTACTCAGTTCAATGGATGGCTGTGAGCCTCTACATCTGTATTAGTCAGGTACTGTCAGAGCCTCTCAGGAGACAGCTCTATCAGGCTGGCTTGTCCTTCCTTCAGTCTCTGCTCCATAGTTAGTCTCTGCAACTCCTTCTGTGGGTATTTTGTTCCCCCTTTTAAGAAGGAATGAAATGTCCACATTTTGGTCTTCCTTCTTGAGTTTCTTGTGATTTGTGGGTTGTTCTTCCTGTATTCTGAACTTCTGGGCTAATAACCACTTATCAGAAAGTGCATACCATGTGTGTCCTTATTACATGTTGGAGCATCTTCTGGGTATATGCCCAGGAGTGGTATAGCTGGGTCCTCCAGTAGAACTATGTCCAATTTCCAGAGGAACCGCCAAACTGATTTCCAGAGTGGTTGTACCAGCTTGCAATCCCACCAGCAATGATGGAGTGTTCCTCTTTCTCCATAACCTCGACAGCTTCTGCTGTCACCTGAGGTTTTTATCTTAGCCAATCTGACTGGTGTGAGGTGGAATCTCAGAGTTGTTTTGATTTGCATTTCCCTGATGATTAAGGATGTTGAACATTTCTTTAGGTGCCTTTCAGCCATTCGACATTCATCAGTTGAGAATTCTTTGTTTAGCTCTGTACCACATTTTTAATAGGGTTATTTGGTTCTCTGGAGTCTAACTTCTTGAGTTCTTTGTATACATTGGATATTAACCCTCTATTAGATATAGGATTGGTAAAGTTCTTTTCCCAATTTATTGGTTGCCATTTGTCCTATTGACAGTGTCTTTTGCCTTACAGAAGCTTTGCAACTTTATGAGGTCCCATTTGTCAATTCTTGATCTTAGAGTATAAGCTATTGGTATTCTGTTCAGGAAATTTTCCCCTGTGCCTATTTGCTCGAGGTTCTTCCCCACTTTCTTTTCTATTAGTTTCAGTGTATGTGGTTTGGTGTGGAGGTCCCTGATCCACTTGGATTTCAGCTTTGTACAAGGAGATAGAAATGGATTGATTTGCATTTTTCTACATGCTAACCACCAGTTGAGTCAGTACCATCTGTTGAAAATGCTGTCTTCTTTCCACTGTATGGTTTTAGCTCCTTTGTCAAAGATCAAGTGGTCCTTTGTGATTTTTTTTATTGTTTCTATTTCCATTTTTAGATCCTGGGTGGTTTTGTTCATTTCCTTCACCTGTTTGATTGTATATTCCTGTATTTCTTTAAGGATTTTTTTTGTGTTTCCTCTTTAAGAGCTTCTAGCTGTTTACCTGTGTTCTCCTGTATTTCTTTGAGGGAGTTATTTATGTCCTTCTTAAAGTCTTGTATCATCATCATGAGAAGTGATTTTAGATCTGAATCTTGCTTTACCGGTGTGATGGTGTGTCCAGGACTTGCTATGGTGGGAGAATTGGGTTCTGATGATGCCAAGTAACCTTGGTTTGTGTTGCTTATGTTCTTACCTGCCATCTGGTTATCTCTAGTGCTACCTGCCCTGGCTAAATCTGACTGGGGCTTGTCCTTCCTGTGATCCTGCTTGTATCAGAACTCCTCAGAGCCAAGCTGTCTCTGTGATCCTGTGATTCTGGGATCCTGTGATCCTGGGCCCCTTAGAGCTCCCAGGAGAGGAGCTTCCTCTGGGTGTTGGTGGACTGGCTGCAAAATTTGTGCCCAAGTTCTGCTCAGAGCACCAGCCCAGACAGACTGGAAGGAACCTGTGCCCCTGGGCTGGCAGAGTTCCTGCATGCCTGGGTCCTGCTGGTCCCCTTAGTGCTTTTTGTATTTCCCATGGGTCCATGAGAAAACATGATGGGAGGCTACAAGAACCCAAGATAAGCCAGTCCACTGGTGTCCTTGGTTGAAATATGGGCAAGTAAATGGTGGTTTCTCTGGGGTGCTTTGTTAAGAAGCAATTCATAACTAAGTGTGACGCTCTTAGTGAATTATCACCAAAAGCAACCTGGGTGCGGAGGGATCTCAATAACCAAGTAGATGAGATGACACAATTTATGGGTATTGGTCCTCTTCTCCTTTCACTTCCCCAAGCTGTGACCCAGCTCAGGAATTTAAGTTAAGGTTATCTCACCATGGGGGAAAACCATGAATAGGTGAGTGCCTGCTGAAGGCACATAAAATGTTGAATGTTTAGGAGGGACATAAATAAACATGTATGCTCAGTTACAAAAGTGAATTCTATAGAAAGAAGTACTATAATAATTACATTAGTTTGATGTAAGTTTTCAATTTTTCTCCCTCTCTGTTTTTACCAAATGAAAGCTATCCTTGCAGTGACTTATTATATACTCTTATACTTCAGTATTTATGTTACAAAAGATTAAAGTTAACCAAAAAACCTGGCTGAAAGAGAAATAAACATCATACAAAGATAGATAAATTGATGCAGTACATTGTATATACTCCTGCAGGGAGGAGTTAACCTATTTTCAGTTGTTTTACACATATCTACATTACAGTGGGTGGAAGCATGCTTTTATTGAAGTTTAATAGAAATTTACAATTGGTCAAAAGACATACATATAGGATGTGTATTTATGAAAGGACATATAAAGGCTACTATAGTGCTGACTTGATTAAACTGGAAGCTACTTCAAAACCTGTCTCTTGTTAGATCCCTGTTGGTATTGGCCTACAGGGAACCTTGAAAACTGAAAGGTGGAAAAAAAGGTCGAATCCTTTGCTCCCTGAAGGTCAGATAATATATTCAGCAACTGGAGTGCAGCCTAGCAGCCTCTGATTTCTCCCAACTCTCCACCCTTTCTGCATTCTAGCCTTCTTGATCAACAGCTGTTCTAGGCCACTGCCGATGGCTGATCAAGAACTCACACAGTGTACTGGCTTGGTTTGTGTGTCCACTTGACACAGGCTGGAGTGATCACAGAGAAGGGAGCTTCAGTTGGGGAAGTGCCTCCATGAGATCCAGCTGTGGGGCATTTTCTCAATTAGTGATCAAGGGGGTAGGGCCCCTTGTGGGTGGTGCCATCCCTGGGCTGGAAGTCTTGGGTTCTATAAGAGAGCAGGCTGAGCAAGCCAGGAGAAGCAAGCCAGTAAGGAACATCCCTCCATGGCCTCTGCGTCAGCTCTTGCTTTCTGACCTGCTTGAGTTTCAGTCCTGACTTCCTCTGGTGATCAACAGCCATGTGGAAGTAAGCTGAACAAACCCTTTCCTCCCCAACTTGCTTCTTGGTCATGATGTTTGTGCAGGAATAGAAACCCTGACTAAGACACACAGTGTCATTCAGACACAACACTGCCTAAGGGGTTTCTCATTGCAGTCTTACCCAGGTGGGCAAATGTGCTTATCTTTGTGGATATTTCAAGGTTTTTCTTACCTATGTGGCTGGCCAGTACTTCAGACAGACTAAGCATAATTAAGTCCCTTTTTGATCCTCTACTCCCACTTTTGAGCCTTCACATTTTTAACTCCATTCCTAATTCTGTAAGGTCCAGCTCTTATAATTAATCCCCTTTCCATAACACTAGTACTCATCTGACTCTGTGCCTAGAACCTAAAACAGGATCAAGATACAGAGCATGCCCTCTTGATTTGTGTATTATATAGGTACTTTAATTTGTTTAATAACTCACATGTTTATTCCTTTATAGATAAAAACTAGAAAATCCACCATCAGTGGAGTGGTATCTAGCAAGAGTCTTCTTTTTCCATCATCCGCAGTGGGAGATGAAGGAGGAAGGGCTAAGGAGGAAAAGTGGCCTTTCAATAATGCTACCCATCCCACCCACAAGGATGGAGCTATAACGCTAAGTATGTGTTGAAGGGTCTCACCCAATATTACTACAATCACCATGCAAACATCATATCATTTCTTTAATACTTTTCCTAATATGAAAATTTAAAGCTACAAACTTCCCTTGAAGGCTTGCATTAACCAAATCTCATAAATTTTCATTACGGCTTATTTGAAAATACTTACTAATTTTCCTTGTGATTTTACTGATCCTGTAATTCTTTGAAGTGTGCTGCCTGTGAATAATGATGTCTAATTAATTACTAATATATTCAGGAACTAATATATTCCATAGGCTTCCAGTCCTTTATTGTTTTTTCAGGAATTCTATTAAGACTTGGAGATGATCTACCTAACTGTTCCATGTGAACTTCAATACCTCCGTACTGTGAGTTTTGCAGGATAATGAACCACAAAGCTAATTATGTCAAAGTGATGAACTGTGAGGTTCAGAACTACAGCCTACCTAATTGCTTTACCAACTACTAAAGAAGAATGTAGAAACAAACTCCACCAACAAGTTAAAATTTTATATTTTCCCTTGGTTATAGCAAATTTTGTTTAATCTGTTTAGAAACACTCCTTACTGAAATGATCCCCTTTAGGCTTGATAATCTTTGAAGTCTATTTTGTGTGAGATTAGCACTGATATACCACTTTTTTTTTTTTTTTTTTTGGTTTCTATAGTACAATCTCTTTTACTTTCAAGTTCTTTTTCTGTATGTCTAGTGCCTGCTCTAAACTATACACAGCTGAAGCTCAGTTTTTAACCCAATCTTACAAGTTCTGTCCTTTGATAGGATCACTTATATCATTACACAAAGTAGCTGGGTATGATTCTAATCTCAGTGGTCAAATTGATCGGACTGAAAATCACCTAGGACATGATTCTCAACCTTACTGATGTCACAACTCTTTAATACACTTCCTCACATTGTGGTGACACCCAACCATAAAATTGTTTTCATTGCTACTTCCTAACTGTAATTTTGCTAGCGTTATTAGTCATAGTGTAAACATCTGTTTCTGATGGTCTTACGCAACCCCTGTGAAAGGGTTGGTCGTTCAACCACCGAAGAGTTCCAACCCATAGGTTTAGAAGGACTGTCCTAAAAGATCAGTGAAGCACAATAGTGAGGCTATCAAAAGGGCGTCTTCAGAAAGGACTATACCATGACTACACCATCAGTTCTGGTATTCATACCTTGAAGATGTGTAGTGATTTTCTCTAAGACTAACCTTTATTTATTTATTTTTTTTTAATTTTATGTATTTAGGTGTTTGGCTGCACTTGTGTGGGCGCATCATGTATTGGCAATGTGCAATGCCCACAGGCACCAGAGAGAGCATTAGCTCTTCTGAGACTGGAGTTAAAAATGGTTGAGGGTTACCTACCATATGGATACGGGGAACAGAACCTGGGTCCTCTGGAAGAGCAGCCAGCCCTCTTAACCACTGAGTTCTCTCTCCTACTCCACTGTTTCCTCTAAGATTAATACCTTCCATCTCGGAGGAACAGACGATAAGGCACAGGATGTTTACAAAGAGATGAAACAAGCTTTAACTCATTAAGCTCAAGAAGTAAACAATCAAAGGCATTAGGAAGCCCCTGACCTCACTGGTCCCTCACTTCCACCTCAAAGAATATATAAACACTGCCAGTCCTGCACACAGAACAAGTCCTTGGTTCTCACAGGCCATGACTCAGTGACTCTTTCTGTGTGATGAGTCAGCAGTAAAGAGGTGATTCTTTTTTATTTTTTTTTTCATTTCTCATATTTCAGAGGGCTATGATTGGATATCATCTCAGGATGGAAGCTGTAGGCAGAGGGTTCGTGGGCACTGGGTAAATTATTCAAACGCTGGTTTCTGTGCTCCTATATCTGGTTGCAATCCTTATTCAAAGAATCTCCTGTCTCAGTCATGCATAAACACAAGCTCCCCAATTGTGCCCTGATGTGTCCATAAAGAGAGCTTAACAGCCAATGACTGAGCAACAGGAAAGAATAGGGCTGGACTTCCTGCCAGCCGGGGGAGGGGCAGGGAGAGAGAGGAAATGGGAAATTCAGCCACAGAGAGAGAGGTTGGAGAAAGCACGTTAGAAAGCCGTAAAATGGTTTCTGGAGCAGAGAAAACCATAAAATGCCAAGTATCTCGGGGATTTTAGCTGGGAGGTAGCCAGATTAGGATAGAAAATTTAAAAAAAAAAAAAGAGTAATAACTGCTCAGTTATTACTTGATAAATAAATATAGTGGTCCAGTCTCAATTATTTGGGAGCTAGCTGGGTAAGAGGAAAGCCACCACACACTTATTTAGATGTCACTAACAGGAACCTATTCTTATAGACTAAACTATACTGGGAAATTGATAAGAAATTCCAGGAGGCCTGGAATTCACTTGACACAGCTTGAAGGAGAAAGGCACTTTTGAAGGCAATAGTGGAGATGAGGAGGGCTGGACAGTGGCATGTGAAGAGCTCACATTAAGACTCAACTTGGGTAATAAAGGGCACAAAGAACAGTCATCTGGCCACAGTGCCTGGAGCAAACATCACCTGAGTTTCAACATACCTATGAAAATATGATAGCCCAGAGAGCCCCTGTGAGGTTTTAGTTAGCTTACCTACTGTCTGGTTTCCTTATGACTTTAAAAAATAATACACCATTAGTTTTGGTCGCTATCACCCCACCCCCACTCCTCCCCCACCCTCAGCCTTCTTGAAAACCAGTTGGATACGGTTTTTATAATCTTACCTGTATCTTTGGGTTGAAAACCATTTATTTACCATTACTGAGGAAAATAAGCTGACAGGTACATCTTTTTCTGCTTCATTCAAATACTATGTTCTTTCTTCTCGTTTGTGCATTTTTAGCCTTCAGGCTTACTGGGCTGAATGTGTTTGTTTCTTTCCTAAACCTCATCTACTCAACTAGTCATGAAATTTCCTTCTTGAAATAATTTCTATGACTCTTCCTCCTCTGTATATAGGATTTGCTTCAATATTTTCTTCAGTACTTACTTATGTTCATGAATTGCACTAGTCTGTGCTTATCTTGGGAGGTCTTTATTTCTCCATTGATTTTAAAAGGATAACTTTATTGGATATTATTTGAACAACTTTGGTTGGCAGTATTTTCTCTCATGACTTGAAATGTCTTATGTGTCCTACTTTGGGGGTTTCTGCAGAAAGGTCCAATGTAACTGGTAACTTTGGAAACAGGCTCGTCTCTTTTCAAGTTTACAAGGCTCTTTCTAGGACCTACAGCATTTTTTAACTCCATGATCTGGATTTCCTTTTTTGTCATTTCTATTTCAGTGTTAAATACCTTTTATATTTAAATGTCCATTTTCCCCTATTATTCCAGGAATTTTCTTCTACAATTTCATGCAACAGGTCTTATATGCTTTCAGTTTATATTTTAACTGATTTTACCCAATGAGTCTTAGGTTTCATGTCCCTAAGAATTCCTGAGAGTTGTATTCATGGTTGCTGTTTTTGTTGTGCTTTATTACTAAATGACTGTCTTTAGTAGTCAATCTTTGCTTGGTCTACTCTATTGGTGACATCTGCTGCTGAAATTTTAAGATTCTTTTACATTTAGTGGGAGAAGGCTTGGGTATGCATGCTGATGTGTGTCGGAACATAGGTGTGGAGTTTGAAGGACAATTTGTGGGAATCAGCTCTCTCGTCCCCATGTAGGTTCTAGAACTAGAACTCAAGTGACAAGTGCCTTTACCTGCTGAGCCATCTCATTGGCCTTCTGCTGAAGGCTTTAGAGCTTTTCATTCTTAAGTATTCTGCTTGGTTATTATTGTTGCTGCCCTTTAAATTGATTTATTTAAATTTATTCATTTTTTAGAATGCCTATCTTTGCTGGATTTCTCATACATATTTTGCACTAACTTCCTTTCTTCATTTATTAGAATTCTTCTTTAAACATTGCTTATTTTTCTTAATTTTTAATGCTTTGTCTAACACTTGAGTAATTACATTATCATTGGACTAGCTATTTAAAAGTTGTAGACTTCAGAAAATGCTATGTCGAAACATTATGTTTCTAACTTATAAATACATTAACTTTTATATAGGTGTTTTCTTAGTGGGCCATTTTCTCTTGGGATCTCAGTCTCCCATACAGATTCAAGGGGGAAATGCAGATAGCACTAAGAGCAACAGTTATAAAAAAAAAAAAAAAAAAAAAAAAACAGATATTCAAATTCAGGGGAAAAAAGAATTGAAGCAAGAAGATTATAATTGAGGATGAGGGAAGATAAAGGGTTTGGAGTGAGATCAACCAAAACTAATGATATATTATTTTTAAAGTGATAAGGAAACCATATAATATTGAAGCTAATTAAAAATTAAACCAAACTAAGAAACAAAAACCCAGAGGTATCTTGTAGGAAAGGATTAAAATTGTGTTCAGAAGTCATTGCATATTAATAAAAATACCACTACTAGGAGTAAACTACCTTCCTATGAGTTGTTGGGCCGGGAGTCCTCTAAAGTCCCCCGAAAAAAAAATAGACAATGATTGCTACTGCTGTTGGTTGCCTAGCAGAACTACATGGTAAGACCCAATTGCTGAAGTTATTGAATGTTCTGGCTGCAGGACACAGAGAAACCAAATTGGAACCAGGCTGGAAGCTTCCTGCTGTCAGCCACCCCTCATAGTGCCAGAAGGTACTTAGCATACTGCAGAGGGAGGACTGTCTTAGGTACGGGTGTTGTGTGGTGTGATACTGACCAGCTAGACAAGATGGACCCATAAATGCAGCAGTGACAAATTCATCATGGGTGTAACCAAGCACTCTCTGGACTGGAGTTAAGGCCTACTCCACAGGAGAGAGTTCATTCACATCTGGTACTGGTCAAAAACCTGTTGCTGGAGAGGTCATAGGCCCTTGATGGAAAGCTACAGCTGCTGTTTTCCTAAGTGGGCATGCTTTCATCATGTGACCTTCCTGTGACCAGAGATTAGCACTGATGTCAACTGGGTCAGAGGAACTTCCTTTTTAAATGGGTGACAATGATACAGAGACTCTTAACTGATCAAAGTGCTGACGATAAGTGACAGTTGAAGGTTCGACCACCAATTGGACATCTATAACAGCCCCTCCAAGGCTCAGAGAATACTGCAGGATAAAGGATTAAAAGAATTTAAGAGCCAGACAAAGAAGGAACTTATGTGAATGCTGAATTCTAGGCGATACACAAAAATCCCTATGCTAACCCAAATAATGCTAAGGTTAAATATGTTCTCCTTGGTTGGCCTGAAAAGGTAGAATGCTTTTTCATGCCCAAGACTCATGTCACCCTAAAAGAAGAGTAGTCTGGGATCTGGGGCGGGGTGCAAATGCATATGTTAAGGTCAGAAATCAATGCTGGGTCTCAATCCTGTTCCATCTATTTGTCGTTTGTTTATTAGAAAGAGTCTCAATTCTGCTAGACTCTCTAGCCAACACACCACAAGGATCATCTTATCTCCTCTTCCCCTCACCAGTGCTAGGATTACAGGTATGTAGCAACATGCTCATCTGCTCTCTTTCCCTCATTTATCAGTTCTTTAATAACTTTATACAATGTATTTTTGCCATATTAATTTCCCTCCCTCAACTCCTCCAACTCACTTAACACTATGTAATTAAAAAAAAAAAAAAAAAGATCCATTGAGTCCAACTTATGCTGCCCATACACTCTTGAATGCATGGCCGTGCTCCGGGATTGGCCTGCCAGGAGCCACACAAAGACAAGTGAATTTCCATCTCCTAGAAGCTACCGCCTACTAAGAGCTCTTCAGTTAGGGGTGAGACTTCATGCCCATCTCCCCTCTCTATACTGGGATTTGGTCTGGCTTCAGCTTTCCCAAGCCTTATGTATACTGCAAGTTCCTATGTTCAAAAACCATGCTGTTATCTGAGAAACATTGTCATCCACATTGTCTCTGGCTCTTACAACTTCTCTGCTCTCTTCTGCAATGAACTCTGAGCATTGGAAGGAGGGTATGTGATACATACAGATGTGTCATTTAGGGGTGAAGATTCTGCACTCTTGTATTCTCTGTACCTTGATTAATGGTGGTTCTCTCTGTTAATCATCATTTACTGGGAAAAAGCAGTTTTTCTGATAACATTTAAGAGCTACACTAACCTCTGAGTATAATAGTAAGTCTCAAGTAGAATAGCAGGAGTAGGTTCAACTCTAGGGCTTTACTAGCCACAGATTATTGACCTCCATAATGTTGACAGGTAAGAGTTCCCGCTTATGAATGGATTTTAAATCCAACCAGAAAGTGGTTAGCTATTCCACTGATGTTCAAGCCACTATTACAACAGTGGGCATAGCTTGTCAGGCCTGTATTACTACAGCTCACAGTTCCCAAATGGATGAAACTGATGACTAACGTTCTCCTCCAGCGGTCTGTACAGCATCTTCCGGCACTATGAAAGCCAGCCAGTAGGGAGGAGGCTTCCAGGTCAGTACCAGCTTAGTTTCTCCATTTTTCTGATTCAAGTGTGTAGTGTTTTCACCAATAGGGTCTCACCAAATTCTGGCATGTAGCTGAGAGTACTGGCAACAGTGTTTAATGTTTGGAGATCTCTGAGACCTCACAGACCAAGAAATCCAAAGGCAGCTACCCATTCCTGGCTCTGGGCTTACTATCCTGTGTTGTCTAGTAGGTAGACATTATGTTGCAATATGACCCCTGTATCCCTAGATTCTCCATGACATGTGCCATAATGAGACTTTGTGTGTGTGTGTGTGGGGGGACTGCTGAAGGCTTTTTGTTCTTGTAATGATTATGTGGTTCCTGCCCTTAAGTCTATTTATGTAGTGAATTACGCCTACTGGTTTACATAGGTTGGGTGACCCCTACATTTCTGGGATGAAGTTGACTTCATCTTGGCCAGTGTATAGAAATAACTTTCTAGCCTCCTCCCCTTATCACATCCCTCCTCCATCAGCTATCAAGATCTCCAGCTTACCTGCTCTGTTTTCTCTCTCTAACCCTACTGAACAGTCTCTCGATTTCCACTGAGTTTATTTTAAATTACTTTATCGAAAAATCAATTATTTAGAAAGAGTTATGTGCCTGGCGTGACAGGATCCTTCGTGCCCCCAGGTACACGAGACTCCCTCTTACCCTGCTCATATCCGCACACAGGCGATCTCCCTCTTCTCAGAGTCAGGCTGCCTTTCCTAATGTAGTCATCTTCCACTTTCCTGGAAACACGGCCTGCAAATGGCACAGTACTAATGGGTCATTGCCCTCTGTCCAAGTCACAGCCAGCTCCCCAGGTTACCCAGCTTATGAGAGTGGTCACTCACTCAGCCAGGAGGCCTTTGTGGCTTGAGGATACAAGAATGCAAGTTTCTTCTTTTCTGGACCGTAAGACTTCTCCTAAGGTGATCCTCCAGCACTGGTGTGCACACTGAGGAGGAGGTGTGCTTCTCTGCCCTACGTGCTTGCTGTGCACATGGAGGCTGCACATTTCAGATATCTGCCTTAAACGACATCTTGAAAAATGCCATTTAAGTGCCTGTGGAGCTTGGTAAACCACACCTTTCTTTTATTTAAAGCTTCAATGGCATACTAACTTAGGGTCCAATTTCTTCAAGAAATCTAAACTTCTGTTTTCCTGGATTTACCTAATAATCTCTGTCTGCTGCTGAACTCCTGACTTTACATGTCACTCCCCACTCCCTGTAGCCATGTGCCTCATGCTGTTTGGATTCACAGATGCAGCCAAGTGCCAAGTATCTCAAATCTGCTACCTTTCTTCTATCTAGATGTATCTTGTTTAAAAAATAAGAAAAAATATATAGCCAAAGTAATAAACTTTAAGCATTTAAGTATTCAGTATGTTTAAACATAAAAGTGATTCTAAATGGTAAACACAAATTGATGTTTGGAAATGTAAATAGTATCATTTGTCAGATTGTTCTTAAAGAGCAAAAATAACACTCAAAGGATTTTATAAAGTTTATTTCCAACATAAAAAAATCATTGAGATGATTTTAACTCATTCCTTAAGAAATCATTGTACATTATACCATTTTTTCATAATTACACAAATAACCAATTGATTCTAGACATTTAGGTTATAAAAGACCAACTTATTTTTAAATGCAAATATAATTGCAATTGAAGGCAAACCTAAATTTTAATATTTTTCTATAATTTGCTACATATCTGTTAGCATTCTAATTGGGACCAGCCAAGCTCTTAATGAGTGTCTGATCTTACCCAATAATAAATCAGAAACTGGTGTATGTTCATGCCACACACAGAGGTATTTATCAAAATTACCGCTAAAATGCATGCTTGGTTTTTCCTTCCACTTTCACACTGGATTCAGGAAACTTTAGCAATCATGAACAACAGTCAAAATGAAACATCTTGATCTTAAGTGTATGCTTAACTGTAAATCGGATATAAATATAGAATGTATAAATTCCTCTTATTCTATACAAAATATCAGTAAATATCCTCCAAATAAGGTGAAGGAATGTACCTTCCACATTGAAAGTTGTTTCTCTTTAAAAAAAAAAATGTAAGTAGGGATACTTATAGAAATATGTTCTTAAAATGATATCTGTATTATAATTTACTTCAGTCATTTATTTCCATGTAGAAACTTCATCAAAAACCATTTACCACCAATTAACTTGTTCAGTGAAGACTAAAAATCTGAAAGTTATGCACAGCATCTCCCATTGAGAATGTAGGTTATTTCAGAATTAAACGGACTCCATAAGAACTGAGACATAGCAGAAGCTGTAAGTCACATTAGCTGAGTCTGAGTACACCCTAAACAGTGAAGTCTCCCTGTTCCTTTACACTGCTTAATGAACTAAACTGCACTCTGCGTCACTTACTTCACACTCAGAATTTCGTTCATTAGGTTGAAACATTAGTTTCATGGGGTATATCCAATCAATGATCTACACCTACATATCTAAAAACACTGACGGGAACATGTTCCCAGACACAATTTTCTTCATTTTACAAACAATAGGTCCTTACTCTAGACTAACAAGAAATCGTATTTTGGATAGATCTTTAAAAAAAAAATGTATTGGAAGCACATGTTTAAAAGCAAATACAGTAGCTGGACAGAGATGGTGCATGTTTTTCATCCCAGAACTTCAAAGGTGGAAGCAGTCACATCTCTGAGTTCGAGGCCAGCCTGGTCTACAGGCTACACAGAGAAATGTTATCTTAAAACAAAAACAAAAACAAAAACAAAAACAAAACAAAAATTAGAGACAGTGTGAAACTGCTTTTCATAGTCAATGGAAGCGAACCATAAGATGCTGTGGAGCAGACCTCGTCCTTCAGCACAAGAATGGGCCAACATCCCTTCTTCAGAGCAGAAGCCTACACTGGGGAAGATGTAACACAGCCTTGTCAGCCAGTGAAAGTAAACTAGCACCACAGGGACAACCGGGCTAAATTTTGACACTGTTCATTAGCAGCTCCATCTTCCTGAGTTTGCGTTTGTTCTTTGGCATTGGCTTGGGATACAATCCATTTTTCAGAAGATATTCCTTGCTGAGGCGAATCTGAGCACCATGCTGAAGCTGGAAAGAACACAGAGCTTGAAGAGGGCGAAGCAGAGTCTGTTGAGAGAAAAAGACACTAAAATG
>JADRCD010167598.1:0-12727 GCA_019843815.1 Montemys delectorum
GGAGTGCTTATGACTGTCAGAGCAGCCTCTGCTCTGAGATTTCCTGTCAGTATAGACTTAGCCTTGAGGCAGAAAAGTCATGTGCCAGCCTGTGGGAGTGCATGTGTGTCCCAGCCCTTGGGAGGCTGAGGTAGATTCTCAGGCCAGTGTGGGCTTTATAGCAAGGCCACACTGCTTTTGGTAGGGAGTCAAAAAGCTGAATTGAAAGCACCACCTCTTTTCCTAGGTTTCTCTGGGTTATTTCTATATGTACTATCAGGTAGCCTTTAGCCAAATACAGTTGCTGAATATTTGTCTGTAAAACAACCAGTTATGTTTAACTTGTTCTGTCTCATCTCTTAGTCGGGTTCAGAACCAGTGTCTGCGTCCCAGCACACTTTATAATGTGCAGAATCTTCTGCTCGCATATCGTGTGCGCTTACTTTTGTCTTGGAGGAAGTTTCATCTGATAAAGCTACCAAAGTCTTGGCATTTGGTTTTGGGTTTTTCCCCATTAAGAACTTGAGTTTTGGAATCAGAGAATTCCCTGATTCCAAATTGAGTTGGGCCATAATTATAGGACCTTGGGTATCCTAGTCATTCGTTCTCCTCTCTATAAAATGAGGATTGGGGGTCTTTTGGATCCTCTGTGCTGTAAATGCCAACACAGAATTAAATGCACAAGAGACTTGTTGGGGAAATGGCATGAAGGATGCCAGTGACCGAGCGGGATTACGTAAGTGTTTGGTTACTTTTCTTGTTACTGTGATTAAATTCCTGACCAACTTAAGGAACGGGGAGTTTATTTTGACTCACAGTGTGATGATGCTGCCTGATGCAGAAGAAGTAGTGGATAGTGTGATGATGCTGCCTGATGCAGAGGAAGTGGTGGACAGTGTGATGCTGCTGCCTGATGCAGAAGAAGTAGTGGACAGTGTGATGATGCTGCCTGATGCAGAAGAAGTAGTGGATAGTGTGATGATGCTGCTTGATGCAGAGGAAGTGGATAGTGTGATGATGCTGCCTGATGCAGAAGAAGTAGTGGATAGTGTGATGATGCTGCCTGATGCAGAAGTGGTGGGTAGTGTGATGATGCTGCCAGATGCAGAAGTGGTGGGTAGTGTGATGATGCTGCCTGATGCAGTAGAAGTGGTGGGGGCAAGAACTTGAGGAGGCTACTAGTCACATTGAATCTGCAGTCAGAAAGCAGAGCTGGGTACCTGGGCTTAGCCCAGTTTCTACTTTTCACTTCATCTAATCTAGATACTCCCTCACAAACATGCCTGTCCCTTCAGTGATTCTAAACCCATCGAGTCGATGATATTAATCATCATAGCAGGAGAGTCTTCCATCCAGGGAAAGGAAGGCAGATTGAGCAAAAGGAGCCTCAGACTACAGCATGATGCTGAGGAACTTTTGCTCAAGTAAGAGGAGTAACTGAAGCCAGAAATGGACTAGCTCTGGTGTTTCTGCTGTGCAAAGGGCTGCCACAGCGTGAGTGCCTTGGCAGATTCACAGAATGGCAGCTGGAGGATGCCTGCTGTCTCCTGAAAGGGTGAACATAGTATCCCAAGACTGCTCCAGGTCTAGAGATGTTAGAGATGCAGCAGCCAGCTCAGGGGTTTGCTGTTGGAATGAATATATAACGTCTGTAGCTATATCCCAAGTGAGAAAACAAAAGGTTGGAGAGGTGCAATGCCTTGTTTAGGGTCACACCTGTGGGTAAAGTAGCCTGACTGTTGCTTTTTAGGGTTTGTGTTATTTTCCTGTGGCTACGATACTGTACCATTAGAACAGTTCCAGAAGGATGAATCTGTCTTGGCAAGGAGGCCTGGTAACAGCAGCAGGAAGCTGAGCGCTTACATTTTCAATAGAAAGCACAAGGCATAGAGAGCAACCAAGAAGTGTCAGAGAGTGCTCAAAGTCTGTCCCCAGTGACATCCTTCAGCAAGGCTGCATCCCCTAGCCGCTGCCTCTCCACCCCAAAAAGCGTCACCAACTGGGGGCCGAGTGTTCAGATGCCTGCAACTATGGAGGACACTTTTCCTTAAACCACACACTTGTGCTGGTTAGGTTTTTGTCAATTTGACACAAGCTTAGAAAAGGGAACTACCTCCATCAGATTATCCTCTAGGCAAGTCTGTGGGACTTTTTTCTTTTTTGGATTAGTGGTTGATGTGGGAGGGCCCAGCCCATTTAGGCTATACAGGTTTTTTTTGGGGGGGGGGGGCTATAAGAAAGGTAAGTGAGGGCTGAGCATAGTGGTATAACATCTTTAATCCCAGCACTTGGGAAGCAGAGGCAGGACAACCAGGGCTACATAGAGGGATTGTTTGAAAACAAAACAGGGAGTAGTGGCAGACACTGATCTCTGTGAGTTCAAGGTCAGCCTGCCCTACAAAGCAAATTCCAGGACTGCCAGGCCTGTTACATAGAGAAACAAAAAAGGGTGTTGAGCATGAGCCTGGAGGGCAAGTCAGTAAGCAGCATTCCTCTGGAGTCTCTGCTTCAGTTCTTGCCAGCTTGAATCCTGCCTTGGCTTCCCTTAGTGATGGATAGACTGATCACGATGTATATGCCAAATAAACTCTTTCCCCTTTCCCTTCACGTTACTTTTGGCTGGCATGTTTATTAGAACAATGGGAAGCAAACTAAAACAAGATTTAGCTAGGTGATCGGTGTGTGTGCGCACGTGCGTGCATGCCCTCCTTCCCCTCTGCTGGGAATGGAACGAGTGCCTCAGTTGAGATAGGTTAAGCACTCTCTCACTGAACTATACCATTTGCTAATTTGGGGTTGCTTGTGAGATGAGATCTCTCTGTAGATCCCAGCTGGTCTTTAATGCTCAATCCTCCTGCCTCAATGTCAGTTCTGGAATTTTAGGTAAGAGCTATTCCAGCCAGCTGTGAGGCTTTCTGGAGTCCTGTACTACTTGGTTTCCTTCCAAAGGAAAGTCCTGAGACATGTAGCTGATTTAGTGCTTTCAAGGTCCTGCCCTGTAGTAGTCTGCCTTTGTGAAGTGCCACGTTCATGAGTCCAGCCCTCAATTAGGATGGCTTTGTCTACTTTAGGGCATTTAGGTTTTTAGTAAAATGAAAGATTTCAGACAGTGACTATTCATTTGTTTACTATGCTGCTTTATATTAAGAAAAAAAACTTGCTAATTTTAAGGGCCTTAGACAGTCCAAACATAATGTGTAAAAGTTTATTTGACATTCTCATCCTAAATTGAATTCATCTGACTAGATGGTCAGAAGTATAGCCCACATGATCTTGGTATTACCAGGTTGCAAGTTAGAAAGTAGTATGTCTTGTGTGTGAGTTTTGTGTCTCCCTTAAAACTTCTGCTACCTTCAAAATCAGTGATAAACTAACCGGTGAATGTTCGTTTTGATTTACTTGTAGAGTCTAAACACTTGTGTCTCTCTGGGACTGTGATGGCTCCTGCAGGTTCCCCTGCTGTCTCCTTTCTTGGACATCCTCCAAATACCTTCCCCACATAACACTTTATAAGAAAGTGTTAAGTTTATAAGAAACTTGGGGCAGTGCCAGGCATGCAGTACATGTAATCCCAGCCCTTGGGAAAGCTAAGGCAGAAGAGCCGTCACCACAAACTGAAGACTAGCCTGGACTTTGTGATACCTTGCCTCCAAAAAAAGACGGAGAGACAGAATAGTAGCATATCACAGAGATTTGGGGACATGAAAGGGTCCCATTACAACCACTTCTTTCCCATGAATATTGACTCAGATAGACTTCTTTACCTGTGTCACCTGTGTATATTTTAACTAGAGATGGCTTAGAAAAATTATGTAGTGGGATTTTTTTGCAGTGCCAGGAGTAGAATCCAGCAAGTACCCCCTCTCCTCAGCTATGCCCCCATCCCTTTATATGGTAGCTTCACAGTAGGAAATGGGCCATGGTGCCACGAAGCTTGATTAGAAAGCCAGGCAGCTAGTACTTGACTGAACACCTGAATTCCTGTGCATCTAATAAAGGTACATTCAGGTGTGAAGCCAGGCAGAAGGAAATCATTTTGAGATACATGAGGTACAGATTTCTCTGGCATTCAGATACAGGAGATCCTATTAAGTGATGTTCTTAGATGCTAGAGAGATGGCTCAGAAGTTCGGAACACTGGCTTCTCTCTAAGAAGGCCTAGGTTCATTTGTCAGCACCCACGTGGCAGGCAGCTCATAGCCACCTGTAACTCCCGTTCCAGGGAATCTGATGTACTCTTCTGGCCTCTGAGGGCACCTGCATACTTGTGATACACAAGTTGTTGTAACTGTAATGATCTCACCAACATCACCGTGTAAAATCTGCCTTCTTTTAGGGTCCCAAGAGCCTTAGCACTTGGTAAGGAAGCATTGTGCCATTGAGCCGCACACCTAGAACTTGGTTGTTTGAGCATAGCTTTGTCATAGCATATTTGTATCGTCTGAAAGTATAGCATGGATATGCATGAAATCTGTGATGAGTTCCCAGAAATGGAACTAGTGGGTCAGACACATTTGGGCATGTAGGTTTAGACAGGAAGATTGAGATCTTTGCTCGCCTACTGCATATCCTCCTACCATTTAAGATGAGCATGTGGCATTAGCTGGGTAGTGATGCCATGTGCCAGGTAGATGGAAGTGATCAGAAGTCCTTGTGGTTTTCCACATTTTAGCTAATTTTTGTAGCAGATGTAGAGGACCTCCAGTGTCTTTCCCATCTTTGGAATGGATGACTTAGAATTAGAGGCTCCTCAAATGGAGCAGTCCTTGTTTTTAGCTCTGTCTAGTAACCATAGCCTGAAGCATTTGTCTTAGTAGTTATCAGAGGAAAAAAACTAAGGTTCTCTTCAAAATCAGACGAAAAAAATGTAAGCACGGCCTTCCCACCCTCGCCTGCCCGTACTCCTGACGTGACAACTCGGAGACTGAGTTACTTGTGAGCAAGTGCCCAGGCCACAGCTCTGGCCTGGTCCTGCTAGCTCCAACAAGTTATCTAGTTTATTCCATTCTAAGTCCTGCCTCATGAGTAGTTACCTCTCTCCCCTCAAGTTCACATGACCTTCTCCATCAACATCAGTGTTTGGAGCGAATCTCTTCTGCACTTGACCTCACCTGACTATCCCAGAATCCCTTCTTTCTCTGCAGTTCCCACCTCCTATTTCCTGCCTCAGTTCATTGGCCAATCAGCTTTTTATTCACAGGTGGTGCTTTCATACCGTTCACATGAGATTCTCTCTACAAAAGATTTCTTAGGAAATCTTAAGTCAGATGTTTAATAAATATTAAAAGCAAGAACGAGATGGGAATATGGTTTAGTGATACTGCTTAGCATACCCAAGACCCTGGAGTGGGTTCATGATACCACACGCACAAGATTTTAAAGATGTTTTAAAGTGGAGCTGGTGAGATGGCTCAGCAAGTAAGAGCACCGGCTGCTTTTCCAAAGGCCCTTCCCAGCAACCACATGGTGGCTCACAACCACCTGTAATGAGATCTGACACCCTCTTCTGGTGCGTCTGAAGACAGCTACAGTGTACTTATGTATAATAATAAATAAATCTTAAAAAAAAAAGAAAAATATGTTTTAAAGCTAGGTTGATGAGATGGCTCAGTGGGTAAAGGAACTTATCAACAAGCCTGACATTCAATCCCCTGAGCCCATGCTGCGAAGTGAGAGAACTGATTCTGACCACCACATGCTTACCTTTGGCATGCATGCATGGGTCCACACATACATATAAGTAATTTTTAAAAAGAGAAAAATAAAAATGAAGTTTTGAGAGGACATTTTGAGCCTCTTGAAGTCTGGCCCGCTGAAAGAGCCTGAAGAACTGCTGAGTCATCTCTGTCCAGCCCACCGTTTGGTGGCTTCCTAGGCTTGGGGTAGGGGGTAGTTTTTGGTTTTTTTTGTTTTTTTGTTTTTTGTTTTCATCTCTCAAACCTAAGACTGTTCTTAAATGCATTGACTCCTATCTCTCCCTCCCAGAGGTATTGTCATCACATGTGTGTACCATTGTAACTAGCTTCTTAATTTTTACTGTGTGATTCATTCTAGACCATATTCCAAGATGCTAGTACCAAGGATATTGTATAATCCTTTATGATGGGAGGTTACTGTACTATCTATATGTAATTTACATGTCAGTATGCCCTTATTGGTAATTATATGTGTCAGTTATTGCTTACAGATCACACTAATAATCCAACTTTGAAAACAGAGTTGAGGGCTGGAGAGATGGCTCAGCACTGACTGTTCTTCCAGAGGTCCTGAGTTCAATTCCCAGCAACCACATGGTGGCTCACAACCATTTGTAATGTGATCTGGTGCCCTCTTCTGGTGTGTCTGAAGGCAGCTACAGTGTGTTCATATACTTAAATAAATTATATTTAAAAAAAAAAAGAAAGAAAGAAAACAGAGTTGATGGTGCTGTTGAAGAGGTCTTAGCTGGGCGCCCAGTTAGTGTGTTCCTCCTGGAAAAGACTTAGTCAGTCTTTTGATACAGTAACGGTGCCTTATGATGGAAAGTTGTGTTGTTGTGTGGCCCTTTCAGTGTTGTTTTTAATAAGGAATAAGGAAAACCCTGAGGTCCAGTATTTCTGTTCATAGAGCTAAAAGAGTTATAATTAAATTCCCAATGTAACTGACTTTGAATTTCTGACACACAGCATCTCCACATCCCAAATACAGGATTGCAGGCATGTGCTAAACATGCCTGTCTTGTTTGGTTTTTCATTGTTAATAGAATATTTCACTGGTTTCTATAATCAAATATGCATAGATAAGATGTTATATAGTATATACAGTGTGTTACCCTGTACAAATGGAGAAAAATTACATTTACCATTTCTAGATCCATGTGGCTGATAATTTCTCATAATAGTATTTTTTTTTAAGATTTATTTATTTTATATATATGAGTACACTATAGCTGTCTTCAGATACCCCAGAAAGAGGGCATTGGATCCCCATTATGGATGGCTGTGAGCCACCATGTGGTTGCTGGGAATTGAACTCAGGATCTCTAGAAGAGCAGTCAGTGCTCTTAACCACTAAGCCATCTCTCCAGCCCCATGGCTGTTACTTTCTATCCAGTGACAACTTAACATTAAAGTACAATACTTTTCCAAAGTTGACAGAGCAACTAAAGTTCTAAAAATCAAATTTTGTTTATGTTTATTTAAAAACAAATATCAGCATGTTCTACAACAACAACCTTCTGAGTTACACAGGCTGGTGGAGAACTTGCCAAGCACAAGTGAAGCCCTAGATTTGATCCCTTATACCACATAAAGCTAGCCACGAGTACAGATAACTGCTAGCTTGGAAAAGCTGTTGCTGTAGAACTGGATAGAAATTAACAGAAGGAGTTTGAGGCCACCCTAGACATCATAAAGAGGCCCTTTCTAGTTTTAAAAGCAATAAGAAAGTGATGAGCATGTGTGCCAGTAAATATAATTTAAGGAGAGTAACAAGTGTATTTCACCATACATCGAGAGATAAAATTCTCAGTGATTTGTGTGGGAGAGAGTGGCAGAGTCCATGGTTCTACAGAAATTAAAATGATAACTTTAGGAACTACAAGGGCACTATTTAACCTATCTGCTTGGCTGTAGATAGATGATCTGCATGAAATTGAGTATTATCTTACAAAAATTATAGCCTACAAGAAACTTACCCAGGATTGGGTTGCTTAGAAAAAGCAAAACACTGTGATAACTAACACCAGCAAAGTTTTCAATTTCTCAGTGCAGCGTTATTTTTAAGACAAGAGTTTCACTGTGCAGCCCTATCCAGCCTGAAACTTGGGGCCATCCTGCCTCAGCTCCCCAGTCACTGGGACTGTAAGCAAAGAGCGCCTTGCCTGGCTGTGTAGTTAAATAAATTTCTGTAGATAAGCCCTTCAGCTTGGGGGGAAAATGGTGTTCAGGCTATATAAACTATTTTCAAATGAGTTATGTTCTTTGTACTGCTTTGTACTATTAACATTTTTGTGTGTTTCCTAAGAATAAAGATAAATAGGTAAAATCATTTGATAGTGGTGTAGCATCATTGACAATTAATGAATTGTGTGTGTGTGTGTGTGTGTGTGTGTAAAATTATCCTCAAGTGTGCGTACAGTTTTAGCATGTTGACAATCCTGCCCATAGAGAAGGAAAAACCACTTCTGCTGCGCCTCACAACAGGGATCCCTTCTGACACTGAATGTGAGAGTTTACCCACATGCCAAGAAAGAAGTCATTTGTGCAGTGCTGACCAGTTGAGTGTAGCCTCATACAGCTCAGCTCTGATGCTTCAAAGAGAAAGTGTGAGGTATCTCTCTCTGGTTGAGAGCTCAGCCCTCAAGACTGTCCCCTCTTTAGATACCAGTGAAAGCCCCAGTTTACTTGAAGCTGTGTGCTGTCTGAATAGGCCTAAGTCTGTGTCCCTGTGGTCCTCTCCTTAGGGTTTGTTCAGCCTTTGTTTAACCAGCTCACAGAATTCAGGGAAGTACATTTACAGGTATTTGTAGAGACTAGGACTGAGGATAGAGATGTGTCTAGCAAGGCCTGGAGACTAAGTTTCCATGCTTCCTTATGACACACCACCCTCCAGGAACTTCCACATGTTCAGCTATCTGGAACTTCTCTAAAGCATGTTTTATGGAAACTTAATTGAATAGATAAGACTGAAATATAGGTAATTATGTTAAAAAAAAAAGTGATTTGAAAAGAAAACAGCAGTATGATCTCATGCTACCAGGCTAAGTGGGCAGACAGGACTTCTGTTTCCCTAGTACTGGGAATGGAGCCCAGTGCCTTGCACATGGCAGATGGGTGTCTGCCACTGAACTGTATCCCAGCCCGGCATTACTCTTTCTAAGTGAAGGGCATGGGAATTTACTTACAGACAACTCCAGAACAGAAAGACAGATCAGAATTAGTTTTTCTGACCAACCAGGGGAAGAAAAATTCTAGCTTTTGTGGACTGTCTTAAAAAAGTCATACACCTGGGCTGGAGAGATGGCTCAGCAGTTAAGAGCACTGACTGCTCTTCTGAAGGTTCTGAGTTCAAATCCCAGCAACCACATGGTGGCTCACAACCATCCCTAAGGAGAGATCTGACTTCCTCTTCCTGAGGGTCTGAAGACAGCTACATTGTATACATAGAATAAATAAATAAAATCTTTAAAAAAAAAAAAAAAAAGGCATACACCTTTATTCCTAGCAGTCAGATCTCCAAGTTCCAGCCAGGTCTACATGGAGAAACTGGCCTCAAAACAAAACCAAAAAGAATTATGAGGTTAGAACCAAGGACAGAGTACAATATTCTACACTCCAGCATTACTTCACTCTACTGCATCGTGCTTTTCTCCACCTTGACCCATAAATGCCATTTCAGTTGAGTGTCTAGTCTGTGTTGCTCATTGTGGCTGGCTGTTTAGGAAAACCAAAAACCATGACTTTGAGTAAAACCTAAGTGCTTGAGGCTGGAGAGATGGCTCAGCAGTTAAGAGCACTTGTTGCTTTTCCAGAGGACCAGTGTTGGGATCCTAGCACTCAGGGGATCTTAACCTCACTGTCTCCAGCTTCTGCAGTCACACACACTACACTTAAATAAAATAAATCTTTAAATATTTTTAAGTGTAATTAAGATAAACATGCTAAAGAGATGATGCCTTTGGCTTTATGTTGCAAACACCAGGCCTTCCATGGGACTGTGTTACCATTTGTCCAGTAGCAGGACAGGGATGCTTTAGAGCAGTAACAGTTTGGTGCTGGAATATTTGTCAAGTGACATTGAGAACCCATCATAGGAAATTGGTAGAAGCACCTAGTTTAGGTCTTGTTGATCTATATGACAGCCTTGTGGAGATTTTCAAGGCACCGTGGAGAGATGCTGAGTCGGGAGGGAGATGAGGCTTAATACATCTTAATACATCTCAAAAATAGACATCATAAGTCAGATTAGACATTATGGGTTTGCTATATCTTAGGTAGTTGAGACACCATTTAGACATGCTTTGCCTTGTTTAATTTTGTCTTTTATTTTTATTTTATTTATTTTATGTGTATGAGTACACTGTAGCTATACAGATGGCCATGAGCTATCATGTGTGGCTACTGGGAATTGAACTCAGGACCTGTGCCAGCCCCACTCGCTCCTGTGTAATTCACTGTAACTGTTTTCAGGTACACCAGAAGAGGGTGTCAGATCTCATTATGGGTGGTTGTGAGCCACCATGTGGTTTCTGGGAATTGAACTCTGGATCTCTGGAAGAGCAAGTAGTCAGTGCTCTTACCCACTGAGCCATCTCGCCAACCCCAGTTGTGTCTTTTAATAACTCCAGGAAAGTGGTCTGTTCCGCTTCAAGGTAGGGAGTAGTACAGAGCCAGATAGACCTGGGTTTGAACTTTGAACTTACAAAACATGTGAAGGCAGTGTGACTTATGCAGAAGGACAGGGTGAGTAAAGGCATGGACTCTCAGGAACAGATCTGCCTCTGATAGGTTGTGTCTCCTGTAGGGTTTCAGGGTCTAAAATCAGCCATTTGGGGCAGTACCTGCTATCTATATTTGTGCTCAGGAAACGCTGGCGGTTGTTATATTGTGTTTCCTCTAGTAGGGGAACTGGGACTCAGAAAATTCTGAAGATGTGTTCAGGGTTAAACCTGGAAGGTGGCAAACCCAAGGTCTCACTGGAGATCCTCAAGCCACTTCAGTGTCTTCTACAGAGTCACGTACGCCTGGAATTGGGGAGTTGGGTGGAATCTGGGTTTTTCAGTTGGATAAGCTAACCCATAACTACTTATTTGTGGTAGCAGAGGTTCTGGTACTTGTCCAGGGAACTGTGGAAAGGACTTAGAAACTGACATTTTAAGGATCTGGCAGTAGGAAGCCTGCAACAGGTTGGCGGGAAACAGGGGCCCTCTTGTCCTTGAATGTAGAACGAGAACAGTGGTTTGCAATCCTAGAGACCATTCCCATTGCTCAGATACAGTGCGGACAGCCTCAGAGCTTTGATGGATTTTGGTTTTGGTTTTCACATTGTTGTTCAACCAGAAACCACCTGGCCCTTCAGAAGGAGCAAAGCAGTGTGAGGCAGCGGCATAAAAGCCATCCTGGGGGACAGTGCCCCTGAAGATGCCCTTTAAGCAGATTAATCCAGTCTTAGAAAGATAGCTGTTGGGCTCAGTGGTCCTGAGTTCAAATCCCAGCCACCACATGGTGGCTCACAACCATCTGTAATGAGATCTGACAACCTATTCCGGTGTGTCTGAAGACTGCTACAGTGTACTCACATATAATAATAAAATAAACCTTTTTTAAAAAAAAAAAAAAAGACTGTCATTTAAAAAAAAAAAGATAGTTGTTTTCTCTCATTTGTGGTTCCTAGATTTTATACTCACATAAAATTATGTATGTATGTAAAAAATGAAAGTAGAAGTAGAGTTGTTGGAGGTAAGGAGCTAAGAGGAGGGAGAAGAGGCAAGAAAAGAAAGGGGAGGGGAGGCAGGTAGGGAAATATATACCCAATGTACCCTAACGATTTTATAAGAAGCCAGCGGTGGTGGCGCACACCTTTGATCCCAGCACTTGGGAGGCAGAGGCAGGCAGATTTCTGAGTTTGAGGCCAGCCTGGTCTACAGAGTGAGTTCCAGGACAGCCAGGGGTACACAGAGAAACCCTGTCTCAAAGAAAAAAAAAAAAATTATAAGAAAGAAATCTGTGAGCTGGCACATCTTTTACGCACGGTTCACCCACTCAAGATAAAGTCTAGTCTCTTCTGCCCACAGGAAAGCAATTAAGCAGTTGTAGTAAAAATGGCACATAGTGGATTTGGTGCTGGCAGGTTTGTCATTTTCCCGTTCTCTGTAGGTCTCCTGACTGTACTCAGATTCCTCCTTCCCTTCATCCTGTACTTACTCGTGTTGGCACATTTGCCCTCCCAAAATACTGCCTTAGCCCTGTTAGGCATTTCTCCATCCACAAACTTGAGTGGTCTGCCCGCTCCCTGAAGGGGGTCTGTCCTTGGTACTGTCCAGATGTGCTGCTTCAGTCCAGTCCTGCCCTCCTCGTGCAGCCTGGGAGTGGGCGCTGCCATGTCTACTTCTCAGTTCCCAGTCTAGTCACCTTCCTAATGTGTGCTGAGTCAGAGCTATGTCTGCTGCAGATGTCTGACCCTGAAGGTGCCTTTCCAGCTGGAGTGCCAGCGGATCCATGAGGCTGCACTTTAGACATGGTGTAAGAAAGGCTTTGCCTGTCAATCACGGCCCGGCCCAGGCAGGTGCAAGCTGGGGCTCTGCATCTGAGCTCATACTGTCTGCCGTTTCTGTGAAGTGTCCAGTCCTTGATGCATGCAGAAAGCGCCAGCCATTTTTCAGGTAGTTCACCTGCATTGTCTGCTGCTTTTCTTTATGCTGGTGTCAGGCTTCTGTATTTCTAAGCTTATTCCAGTTAAGGCACGTGGGCTCTGTGTGCTCCGATACTTTGACCTTACAATAAACTGTTGCTTCCCTTCCAGATGTCCAACATCACAGTCACATACAGAGATGGCCGGGTGGCACAGCTGGAACAGGTGTACATACGTGGCAGCAAGATCCGATTTCTGATTTTGCCTGACATGCTGAAAAATGCACCCATGTTAAAGAGCATGAAAAATAAAAACCAAGGCTCAGGGGCTGGCCGAGGAAAAGCTGCTATCCTGAAGGCCCAAGGTAGGTACCCTCAGCTGGCATTAGAATTACTACTTACTTAACTTGTTTTTTTTT